>BRDA01014077.1:3119-14285 GCA_036984385.1 Crenuchus spilurus
AATCAGACCGAAGATACGTCACAAAATATTCGTAAATATGATAAATAAATAGAGAAACAAACAAAAGTAAAACAAAGATTAGAGAAAATATAAAACATCATCTTCATCCATGAGATCTTCAGCAACTTCCTGATGCACTTGTTCTCAAAAGCCTGAATACGTCTTTCTTCCTCTTTCTTCAGTGTCCAGTATTCAAACAGTATCAACTTTAAAAAGGCTTGAAACATACATTAGGTAAAACTTTATTTTCATACCACTTTCCATGCAAATCAAATTATTATTTTTTCCTTGCTTTACAAGTGATTGACTGGAAATATGATTAATAAAAGAAGGTTATGTAAATGTTAAGAACTATATAAGCAATAAAATCAATCCATAATTTAAATGAAAATAGAAAATGTAAGAATGTGGAATAAAAGTAAAATTGATCAGTAGTAAAATATAAAAGAGATTAGAAACAAAATGAAAACAAACAAAGAGATAAATAAATAGTATAAATGCTTATAAAACACTGCATAGAAGCCAGACTAAATAAGTACGTTTTTTCATTTGGATTTAAATATGTAAATATTTTCATTTTGGAGCTTAGTGGCTAAAAGCAGCATCACCAAGATTTTCTACTGCTTTGAGTAACAACTAAAAGACAGGCACACTTTTTATAATTAAATTACGAAGAGAAATTAACTTTTTCACAATATTATAGTGTTTGGAGATGCACTAGTGTGCCACAGTAATACAACACCATCAGTAGTACATTAATTATTGGACTTATAGTTTAGTTTTATAGTTTTAGTTTAGTAGAGATAACTTCAGATCCTCTGTATTAGGATTGTTTTTATCCAGTTATCCTGAAGTTATTACCGGAAGTAGAATGTCGGGTTTCCGCTCCCTTGGCGCTGTGTTTGTTCGGGTTGACGCACAGCAGCGCCGTTAGTGAAGATGGCGAGTCCGGAGATCGCAGCGGAGCACGAGCGGATCCTGCGGGAGATAGAGAGTACAGACACGAACTGTATAGGTCCAACACTCCGGTAAGTTGTGGTTAAACGACTGGGGACGGTTTGTGTTTCGCTGTTAGATTTATTAAGCCGAGAGACGTCCTGGAAGACTGTCCTGACCCTCTGCTCCTCTGAGTAACTCAGGAGTCTCCCAACTGTCTTCTCCTAAACTTGTCATCCAGCTAAGCGCTAAAGTAGCTCACTCTTAGTCATTAATGTCATTTTATAGAGTTTAGTCCACAAAACCAGGCATGTAGTAACATTTATATGTACATCTCTCACAGAGATACCGATTAACTTAGTATGTTTCTGTAAGCAATAATGTAACCTCGGCAATGTTAAGCAAACAGTAGGTTTCTCTTCACTTCCCGACTCTTGTTGCCACACTCTGTTTTGGGCTGCGTCGTGAGTTTGTTGTCATTTTCTTGCACTGTATGGCTTTTGTTTATTAAATGACTAATACAGAGCAAACTTCATACACCATAGTTGCGTTGACAGTGACTGAAACAAGGATAACGTTAAATGTAAATGTGATATTTTAACAAGTTTTATAGTGAGGCTGCAGCCAGCCTAACCTCTCATGTTTAAGAGACTTTCTCAATCTGATGTGAATTAGCACAGTGACTAACACAGCTCTACTGGTACCTGCATGCTGCTCTACATTCAATGTCCACCCTGTGTAGACCTCAGTGGATAATATCTCAGATCCAGACATGTCTGTTAACTTAATTAAAAAGTTCACCATGATCAGTTAGTTATGTGTTTATGGTTGTCACAATACCACATTTTTTAATTAATAGTGTAACTAATCTGGAATCCATACAGAACTCTTCAGTTGTCAGGAAAATACAGTAATATACATATAATGTGTCACTTTTTAAAAAGTATTTACATTTTTAAACATTTCAAAATAAAAAAAATCATTAAATTTTTTTTACATTTTTATAAAGTGTTAAGTTATAATATAGAATAGATTTTTTCATTCAATTCTAATTTAATTTATTTCCAACAGATATACAATGTAGCCTTATTGTAATATTCTTATACATTGGTGGCTACAGTTGCATCAACTCAAAGTTTCATGTGGTATCAGTATTCCTATGTTATATTATATTTTATTATAATTATTATACTTCTTTCTGCTAGGGTACCATCACGATACCATAATTTAGACTTTGAAACCAATACCCTTTGATACTATCAATATACTCAACACCAAATAAATACTCTGGTTTTAATACACTCATCATTGTCTTTAACATCAAATGTTTATTTGATAGAGCATGGACATATTTCTATTTTTATAGCTTATTTATTGTCTTTTCAATTTCTATACTCACTCATATATAGTATTATTGTATTATATTATATTACAATAGGTTTAGATTTTATAACTACTCGAACCAAATGAGTGTTTATGTGCTCAGCCTGCATTTTAAAAGTTTGGTAGTGTGGTGGGTAATAATGCCTCCTACATGGCAGAGTGGGGTTCAGTCCTACAAATGCACATGAAATTGTAAGTCACTCTTGACAAGACCATCTGTTAAATCTGGTAAATATAAATTATGTAGTTGTATGCTGGCTACAGCTCAGGGATTGTATGCTTATGTTTTATGGAGAAGCTGCCAAGTTTGACATTGATTTGGTCATGTCAACTTTTGTTGCCAAGTGAAAAATGTGTAAGTGAATATTGAAAACGGTGGCACAGCATAAAATTCATACACTGGTGAGAAGCTGTACTAATTTTAGTTTATGATAGTATGCCGAGAGAGCTGTTTGTTGTATGACTGTGTGTGGTGCACACTGATAAAGGCCTCTTACTCTTACTCACTCATAAAGTGGCTCATGCATGGAGGTGATAGTCAGCTTATGCCTGTTTCCACAAATGTCTTTCTGCTGATCGTTTGGAACAAGAAATTTTAGACTTGGTGCTATTTTCATTGCACACTAAACAGAATGAGTCATTCAGTTACATATTCAGTACTTTTTTGTGAAGGAATAATGATGAAGTGATGTTTTTGCCAGTCATTGCATAATGAGACAGGCAAGGTCAGCACTTATTCTTTAATGTGATGGACTCTGTGAGATGAGATTATGCTTGTCACCCTAGAGTGAGCATACAAGCATGACTCAGAATGAGCCAATTTGCTGTTGTATCTTTTGGAGAGCTTATTTGCACAAAGTACTGCTGCCTTTTTCCATTTGATTTCTACTTCTTTTGATCTTTTGGTCTTACTATTTAGTCCCTTTTTATTTCTAGGCTCTTCTCTCTTTTCTAAAAAAGAAGGATATATGTGTTTTGAGTTTGACGTGGCTGAGCCTGTGTTGGTCTCAGCTGTGGAAGGCTGCTGATATTAGTAGGTTTTGCTGCTCTTTTAATTAACAGGTTCAGTCTCTGAGGAGAAGTGCCTCACACTCCTCATGTAAGAAGCCATTTCCGGCTGAAATTATTTTAGTTAGCCAGATAATTTAAGTCTAAAGTCAAGCCTCTCCAACAGGAGAGCTAAGTGAAATTCCTATGTGACAACTAACCTGTTCATGCTTCACTTACAAACAACTGCTACTTTCAAAAATAGATGATAAACTGTTAAATCATCATGTATACATGCGATAGGTGTTTATAGAAAGCAGATGTTGTTTTCAAGCTACCTGTTAGCATGGCTGAATTTGTTGTTGTGTCCAGTCCTAGTTTTAATGAGCTACAGCAGGATTTTTGCAAAGCAGAATGATTTTACAGACCGGCAGATGCGGTGGAGGAATTGTTGGTGAGTGGAGTACTCAGTATACTCAATAATGTACTTTACATGCACTATGGGCTTGGAGCATGGTAGTCTAAAAGACCTATTTAAGGTGTGATTTATAATGTCTGTTAAAGGCAGAAGCCTCTGTGTTACTTTTAAGGAAAAAAATCTGAATTGCTATTTGTGTACACACACACACACACACACACACACACACACACACACACACACACACACTGCAACAAGTTAATTGTAATTACAGTATCATTAGCACACTAGCCATATGTTGTGATTGTTAGCTTGTTTCTTGTTGTCCCAGTAGAAAATGTTCTATGACCTGATGCTGGACACATGCTGCTTGCAATTCTGTAAGGTTCAGCAACACATTACAGTTCAGTTACATAGACTTTTAAATGGATAAGTCAGGGCTACATGGATGTTATGACTGTGCAGGCACTATACTGGCAGGAACCTGTTGCAGGGTTACAGTCGTGTATATATTGAAATAATACAAATAAGGACATATTCTCCAATGTCTCCCATGAATCTTTGCATGTACATTACATACTAATACTGTGTTTTTGAGAATCAATACAGTATCACAAAATATTACATCATAGATTGTCAAAAAATCATAGTTTGTAATATTTTCACTGATAATCTGTAAATCCAGTTGGTTTCAAAGCACCAACATTTGTGGGTAAATGATGATTTGGTCAGTTTTCACCTTTAGAGAAGTTTAGAGAGAAAATGAGCAATGCTCTTATTATAGAGCTCAGTCTGCTTTTAACATACGGCTTTTGTGCTGTGCTAACCCTTATACCCTTATGAGTCTTTTGTCATATTATGCAGTTTGGTGTTAAAGCATATCTGGACATCAGGATGCTGTTTATCCTGTTTGTTTATGCTCAGTGTACAATACAGTCAGCGTTGCAGTGCTATGTTTTGCCTCATTTGATGCCATGTTTATTTCATGAAGTTTGCCATTGTTTCCCGCTGTACGTAATGTCTCATGAGTTGTTTTTTTCTTCTTCCTTTAGCAAACACATTAGCCTGCAGTCATAAGCACACGTTGCACATTCACATTCCCATTTATAAGGTAATTAGTTGCAGAAGCAGAGTGTCTGTTAGCGCCTCTGCTTTACTATATTCAGTACTTCTTTTGAAGAAGTTTGAAGAGATTGAACGTACGGGTTTGTAGTCGAGAGAGAAAGCTTTGGGACAGTCCACATTTAGCTCTAGCTGTGTTGTGACTCAGCGTTCCCAGTCTGCTCTCCAGACTTTCCAGTACATTCACACTGACTCATGTCAACTTCAGAACTATTTTAGACAGAGATGATTTGTAGCCCTACTATAATTAGTGTCCAAATAATCTCCAGCTTGTTTAGTTGCTTAGTTGAGTTTAAAAGGCCAAATAATAAAAATGGGCTAAATGAACCATGCATAGTTTTTCAGCAATAAACTTTTATTAAGTGCTGTCAAGTCAAACTCCTGGCGACCATATGGATGGTGATTCTCCAGAACATACTGTCTCCTGTTTGGATCTTAATGGTTCATATATCCATTCATTGTTGTTGGCTGTCCTCTTCCTCTTTGACCTTCAACTTCTCCAATCATAACTGTCTTTTAAATGAGTTGGTTCTTTTCATAATGAGCTTCAGTTTGTAATAAAAGGTGAGGTTTGGTTTGGATTAGGATTCATCAGTTCTATCCAAAGTTCTTTCACCTCGTTGGTGCCCAAGAAGTTGTCTTCATATATAGCCATAAGCTAGGAAGCCTTCATAAAAATACTATTCCGTCCACACGCTATGTTTTTACTGCAAGACAGGCCAGTAGCAATATCATGATGACCACCAGCTAAATACTGCTGATGAATTGTGATTTTAAATGATACGTAATTATTTGTATTGAGTTTTGTCCACCCTAATTTATGCTCTTACTAAAGGTGAAAAATTCAGTTTGACTTGATTCCAGATGTGTGTATTCATGCCAGTTCTGCAATTCTGTCCTAACTTTCTACACTCGAGCTGAGAGGCAAGAGCACTGCATTGGACTGTTAATTGGCGCTGATTGTTTACAGAGTTTGCTGTTAAGAAAATGTAGTTACATTAGATCACAGGATTCACAGAATTCAGGATTAATGTCATGATGCATTAAAATCACAAAGTCCTGATGCATTGTTACAACACTAGCAGTTAAGAAGCATTTCAGTGTTTTCTGCAAACAGTAATAATATTTGCTGTCTTCTCATTCAGTTTGTGTGCTAACCTGTGCTTTAGCTAAACTGAGTGTCTCTGAGCATGTTGTGTTCATGTCTTAGCTTGTGATTGCATTCCTGTTGCTGTGGGTTTTTACAGAAGACACACAGTCATGGATCTGTGTTTGCTGTAGTTTAATCTGCTTCTCCACGACATGGAAGTGTTTGCTTTGGTGAAATCAGTACCGACCATCAGTGCTTTGTCATTTGCAAGCTTGCTTAAGTAAACATGGTGCATTAATAGGATTTGAGTAAACAGGCCACTCCTTTAGGGCAGCGTTTCCCCAGCTCTCTAGAAGCTTCTGTCAGACTGTGTGTCTGCTCTGGGAGGCTGTGGAGTATGTCCCAGAGGAGGGCTGATTGATTTTTCTCAGTGTGTGTTTGAGAGATGGAGTTTGTGCTCTAAGCCATAAGAATATCATCACAAGCTTGGACGTGCATGCTGTAAACCCGCCTGACTCTTTTGCTAACAAAGCGTATATTTCTGCATGCACTGCTATGTCCAGGTGGTAAAAACATTAGTGTTGCTGACGGAGGCCAGTCAGGTTCCATTTGACTTTCCACTGTGGTGCACTCAAGGTGCCGAACATGACGGTGTACCAGAATCATCACCTTCTTCCACACCCCATGTCTACCACAAACATACAGCATTGTTTCTACTGTGATCTGTGCAGGGCTGCATGAATTATTAAATAAATGATTACCCAGCTTAATGTGGTCTGTACATGTGAAGAGCTATAACTTAAAAGAAAAACTAAACAAAAAAGTGGCCCACATTAAACTTTTTAAAGTAAAAATGCTGATCTGGGATCAGTTTATGATATTTACATAGCCCTGCATACAACTATATAGTCTGGTGCGATCATTCTTATTTTAAGCTGTTTGATAAATATGCCATTGTTTTCAATTAATTAATTCTTAATACTGCGTTTTAAATTTTGTTCGTGTACAGAAAATATTCTATTGAGCCTTTATTTAACAGACAACATAAAAAAAAAAAATTATGAGTGCAAAACTTAAGAAAGAGGCATGTTTACCACTGTGTGACATCACCGTTTCTTTTAATTATAATTCTTTTAATGGTTTAAGAATAGAAAATACTAATTGTTGCAGTTTTGCAAGTAGAACTTTTGTCCATTCTTACAGTATTCAAGACTTCAGCTGCTCAACAGTCTGTGGTCACTGTTGTCAGATTCTCCTCTTCATGATGCTCCAGACATTTTCAATAGAAGACGGATCTGGAGTGCAGAATGGCCAGTCAAGCACACACGCTCTGTCTGTGATGCCATAATGTTGTGACTTGTGCAGGATGAGGTCTGGTGTTGTCCTGCTGAAATAGACATGGAGTTCCTGGGAAAATGTCTTTTCAGAATTCCAATATAAGCGTCCATGTCAATGGCAACTTCACATATATGTGGGCACTGATGCCCTTGCCATCACAGATGCTGGTTTTCCTTGGCAACTGTCTGAATGAGCTTTTACGTCTTTGGTAGGTAGAACCTAATGTATGTGTCTGATCACAAGACATGTTTCTGCAGTCTTTTGGTCCATTACAGATGATGTTGGGTCCAGAGAACTCACTGGCATTTCTGCACAAAATTAAATATATGGCTTCCTCTTTGCATAATGCAGTTTTAGGTTACATTTGTTGATGCAGCGGTGGACTGTGTTAAGTGGTGATGATTTTCCAACATACAGTCCACGTGGCTGTGTCCATCACACTGGAGTAACAGTTTCTAAAAATGCCACCTGAGGGCTTACACACCTTCAACGGCAGTTTCCTCCCTTAGTATTTATGCAGTATGATTTCCCCTGACTCTCTGAATGTTTTCATGATATTATGAGCTGTAGATGGTGAAAGACCTAAATTCTTTGCAATCTTCCACTGAGAAACATTGTCTTTCAGCTCACTGAAATTACCTTATGAAGTTTGGCACAAAGTGCTGAACCATAACCCATTCTTGCTTGCTAAGACTCAGCGTTTGGTGGAAGCTCCTTTAATATTCAAACTTGATGACCTTGCCAGTTACCATTTGAACTTCTACATTTTTAACTTCCCAGAACTGTGTTACTAACATTGTTTATTTAGCCTCTGTTAAATCTTTATTGACTGTATGGCAGGCATCAATTTTTACATGTGTACATATTTAACATACATAATTAAGTTTGGTATTGAAAACACTGAAACCTTTTTTCAAAGATTTCTATTTTTATTACATTTTTAGAAAATGTCCAAACTTTTCTTGAAATGGGGTTGTTAGCCATGTAGCTTAAGCCCAACACTGATGATTGTCTGTTAGGAATGCCCTGCTGCTCTTTTCCCATTGAACAGGATTGACTTTGGGTTTAAATTGAAATCCTGCCTTGTAGAATAACCCCCAGCGCATTTTGAGCTAGAAGTGATAAAATGTTCTTATAAGTGATATTTAAGCTGCAGCATCATTTAGCCAGTTTAACGGTTTAAGCTTTACTGTATAAGCCTGAATAGGAAGAGTAGCTAGTTGATGATGTGATGGAGGATGGGATGGAGTTATGTTAGGGGAGAATGGTTTGTGCAGTAGAGTAAGCTTCACTCATTTGTTTATTCTGCTTGTGCAACTTTTTTTTAAAATTTTTTTGTGAATCACTTTAAGATGCATTACTGTGTGTGAAAGTTATCAAAATAAATGAAACTTCAGCCAATGTGATGGGACAGCCTTGTTGAAAGAGGTTTCATATCTCTTTGTTGTATCAACCCAGTGTGTCTGTGGTGTCATCAACAATTGTAAACAATCTCAGGAGGGAAGGTGGTTTGGGGGGTCAAAGCTGGAACACTTTGTTCTGACACTGAGAAGGAATATGCGCAAGTGTTGGAACCTGCGGATAGGGAAATGCCACTCTGCCTCTCCCGCGTATAACCAAGGAATTTAGAGCAGGCATTTCAAAACACTTGGCAAGATCTTTAGGAGAGCACCATCTTCAAATACAGAAGCAGAAGAAGAACTAGAGCTGGGTGGGTGACTAGAGAGCTTGGGTGAATTAACATTTCAGTGTACTGAGTTTGTTTTGAAAGAGTTGTAGACCTCTTTTTCCTTTATTGCACAAGTGGTCTGCTTCACCATAGCCGTTATGTTTGGTTTGGGCATCAGGGCTGTAGACATGGTACAAGCAACCTTTTATTGTGTGAAGTTAAACAATGTCCCTATGAGAGCCCTATGTCACCTCTCACCTCGTTATACCTCTTCTTCCTCCAGTCCAGGCACCTGTGACCTTCAGCACGGAGCTGCAATCGGACATAATTAAACCACAAACAATACAGTCTCCAATGGAGGAAGTTTCACAGATTTCTATGCACAGCCAAGCCCATTATTATGGGTGAGGAACATGGATGGGGGTCATAAGGAACATTGTGTCAAAGTTTGAGTTAAGAGAGAAAATAGTTTCTATCAGGAGACCCCAGTAGTCTTCTAGAGTGTATTTGTGGACTATGACGGTTTCATGGTGACAGACATGTGAACACTATGAATGTGTCTACTGAATGCAGTTTTTGATGCCTAAATGTCTCAACTCATAGAGTAACTCTTTATTGTAGTTCTATTCTTACGTATTGTGATTGAATCATTGGTCAGTGTTGGGTATCTAAATTCAGTATTTTATGGTACTATTTCAAAACTACTGAGCATTGAGAAATTGTCATTCAGTGCCAAATATCAATCCCCAAATACTCCCTAATCAGTATTACACAACATACCTAATGAAGCAATATTATTGTGATGAAAATGGAGCATATCATTGTCTTAGCAAGTGGGAACACCTGAGCAACTTTGATGAGGGTCAAAGCAGTATGGCAGTACGAGTGGGTTTAAACATTGTTGGGTTCTTCTGATTAGCAGCATCTGTTGGATGTGCTGGTACAAATGTAGTCAGTAGTGCCTGTACCTTATAACTGCCATATAAATTAACATCTTGCCACCAGAGTCCATGCCTCTGCATTTTGGAGCATGTTCAGCAGCAACTGTTGACCAACATACCGCACATTGAGCATAATGTTTTGGGCACTTCTGTGTATTGTGCAGCTCTGTTTCCACACAGAGGAAGCATTTCCATTGGATTTCTGAGCTGTGATAAATTTGACCAAATAACAGATGTTTAACAAATTTAGAGTTGAATTTGATGCAAGGTGGTGTGCAAGTGTCTCATTTCAATACATTTCTTGATGCAGCAGAAATAAGGTGCACTCAGTTTGCCTTATATTCATGATAAAGGTTTCATTTTCAGTAGGAATTCACCAAACGTTAGTCGGAAATGGCAAAAACTACACTTACAGTTAGTGCTGCCACGATTAGTCGACTAGTCACGATTATGTCGACTATTAAAATAGTGACAATGATGAAGAGGGACCGTTATCTCGGTAAGCTAAATTGCTAGTTAGCTGCTAAATAGAGCGTAAACAGAGAGTTAACTTGCTGCTTACTCATATTGATAGCTGTAAAAGTTAACATTAGTGATGACGATTTGATTCATCAGCCTTAGAACACATTCATGTGTTTTCTGTAACGTTATAACAGTCATGTGTTTGAATAGCAATGCTAATGCTAACGTTTCTAACGTTATATTTCAGTGCTATGTTTACACTTTATGCTAAACAGTTAAATAATTGTTTGTTGCAACAAGCTGCATATTTCATTAAAAGTTTAATGAACTATGATCTTGTTTTTATTTTTAGTTAGCATATAGCTGTAATCTAATGACGGTTATATAATAACAGCTGCATTCTAGTGCAATAAGATATATGTTTTATATTCAATCAATGCATGATCCGATTAGTCGACTAATCGCAAAAATAATCGGTGATTAGTCGCCTATAAAAATAATCGTTTGTGGCAGCCCTACTTACAGTGTTCGGCCGAATTAGTGAAAGGATTAATAATTTATGCCACAGTTATATTTTTATCGAAACTGTTACCTTTTCGTAGTTCTTGGCTGCAGACATGAACCAGAGTGTAACTTTACTGCAGTAAAGTTAGTTTAATATTAGACACTCGTTTGACATTCAGAATTATTTTCCTTACCAACAAAACACAGATTCATCTACACAGTAGAGATGCACCGATACCGATACCAGCATCGGGTATCTGTCCGATACCACGTGCGTGTACTTGTACTCGTATTCATAAAAGTGCTCCGATACTAC
>BRDA01014077.1:14385-29012 GCA_036984385.1 Crenuchus spilurus
TCTTATTGGTACTTGGTATCGGCAAGTACTTAAATGTAAGTACTTGTACTCGTACTCGGTTTTAAAAAATGTGGTATCGGTGCATCCCTACTACACAGTTACAGTTTGGTGGTGAAATGGAAAAAAGATGGCAAACTACAAGCACAACTTTTGCTAAGCAGCACTTGTTATGAAGCCATAATATGAATATGAAGCCGGTTGCTGCAGTGTTAGGGACCGTTGCAAAATTACCAGAAGAAAAGTTAAACGTTTCAGACGTCTGTAGCTAATGACACTCAAATTAAACACACAAAACATCCATATGACTTATTCATTTGAGCAATTTTCATGATTTAGTTTCATGTTTTTTAATTAAATGTTAGTAATAATGTGACTCATGCATCTTCATACATAATCATATATTATTGTCTTGTTTTATATACAAAAATAAAATAAATATAAATTAAAATCACGTTATTAAACCTAATGATGTCAGACCAACTTATTGACATTCATTCTTGACTAACTACAAGACGTATTTTTGGGAAATGATTTACTTACTAATTTTATAATCATTTATATTAATTCAAAACCCTGTTTGGTATACGGCCAGATTTTTTGGTTTAGGTATCGGCCAAAGTTTCATTTTGGTCCATCCTAAAGTAAAAGCTGGCACTACAAAGCACCAGATCTAACACGTTAGCCCCCTCAAATGCAATATCCACATTACACTACAATAAAATGCATAATATTGTAACCCAATAAGCATGAAATACTGACCTATAATTAACACTGTAGGTTTGCTGGGCTGAAGAGAAACTAGACTTATTGTGTGTATGTGCTCTGCTTGTGGAAGTACAGTAAAGTCTATGTAGAATAGCAGGCAGAAGGAGCTTACCACAAGCGTGTGCAGCTATGTCCACACCCTTCTGACTCATGCATCATTCCTGACGTATATGTGAGCTTTTTTTAATGGTTCCTTGGACTGATTTAGCAGAGGTTCTCTGTCCCTCGTTCACCTAACTGGATTTGAATAGATGTTAATGGGTTTTCCTTGTCTCTCATCACTGGCTGTAGTGCTTTTCCAGATGAGGATACTGATTAGACTTAATAGCTTCCTTGAGTCCAGTTAAACACAAGGTTGTCACCATCATTTCATAATCATCTGAATGTGATTGAGATAATCACCATTATTTTAATCAGCTATTTTCTACAGATGTTATCTTTTATGTTGAAGTAAACACAGAAAGCAGAATCAATTGAAATGTGATTGGTTTTATGAAAGCAAACAATCTAACTATTGGGGCCATTAGAGGTCAGTGGTCAGTCATGTTTGATAATTTGAGCCTTGTCTTTGGTCTTTTTAGAGCTTTGAGTATAAATGGACAGGACAGTTGATCAGTTAATTTGGCCACTTTAGGCTTGTGTTGGTACAAGAATAATGGCAGGTTCACAATACACAACTTTTTTTTAGTTGTCGGGCGTTGTGCCATTCACACAACACTACTGTTTTTTCTGTAATCGCAAGTCTTTCCATTCACGCAGATCAACTAAATGGAAGAAGAGTAAGTGTGTGCGAGAGCAGGATGTATTTGTAATGTTTCATTTACTTTTTTATAAAGGGATATTATATATACAGGTAGTCCTCGACTTACGACGTTGATCCGTTCCTACGTTGCATCGTAAACCGAATTTCGGTGCAAGCACTTATCCTATCCTAACACAGTAATTATCAAAAAACACATATAAAATACGTTTAATAATGAAATGAAACAGGAATACAGTAATTAATTTTATTACTATTATTTATTATTATTTATTATTGGCTTGCACACTGGAAGGGGCGTTGCAAGGGAGGGAGACAGGCTTATTGGGCCAATGTTTGTTGCTGTGTGGACCGGCCAATGTTTGTTGCTGTTTCCCCCTTATCAAATCGCTTTACTATATCTAATTTCACTTCCATGGTGATGGCTTTTCTCTTCTTCAATGCACTGTGATCAGAAGAGTCTTCCTTATGCTTGGGAGCCATAATTAGGGTCAAAAAGTTCACAAAATCAAACACTCCTCGGTCCCGAGCCGCGTAACCGTGTACTGTATTCTTCCGCCGCGCACACCAAACACGAAGTTCGTGTTACGATGTTTACTATGCAAAACCACTTAAGTTGAAACAAGGCTTTATACAGTAAATGGGAGATGTGTTGTAACCACGAAACATCGTAACTCTGGGACGATGTAACCCGGGGACTACCTGTACTGTAATCCGGGCAGAGTGATCTACAAAAAAACTGGTCGACGGGCTAAAATCATGTGGTGTGAAGTAGGCATAACATGATGTTGATGAACATGATGGTGACAAACTTCTGACATGTTGTTAAAATGTCTTGGATTCAAAACTTAGTTTGGGCAGCAGATTTAATCCCCTAACAAAGCTGTCTCCCGCCTCTTGTTAGCTGTTTCGAAATGCTTCAGCTGGCTTTGCATTGATTTGCCAAAACTCTAATTGACTCCACTCTGAGCATCCTGTTCAATATGTTGAGTGCAGTGAGTGCCTAAAATAAAAAGGTTCAAATAAGTGCATTAAGCAGGCATCTTTAACTGTGTTGAGTGCTTTGCTTTAGCTTTTCAGGTTACACAACACACATGCAATTACTGGCATTGATAACTTTGAGTTGGTGAATTATGACTTCACTTAGCATGACTGTTTTAATCTAACCCATCCATCTTACCCCTTGTAGAATTTTCTTGTCCCACAGAGTTGTTCCCAGGCTTTTGAGGAGGGCTCTCTGTCTCTGTTTTGCTCTCTGACCCTCATCCTTCCTCAGGCATATTTGCCAACACCCTCCCCATGTTGCCTGAAGAGCGTGGAAAGCTGTGCCTTGTACCAACTCCCACTTGTTCAGTACTATGTATTTTACTACCCTTAAATTTCACTGGTCAGTGTATGTGAATCTGTAATGCCTGCTATTCAAACCTGTCTTACTATAAAGTGTTACAATGTGTCTGTTAGGTGATGACCAAAAGAGCATAGTTCTTAAGCAGTCAGTTTAAGTAAATGTAGTTTAAAATAATACTGTTTAGTGTTTTTAAAATGAATCTCCAGGCCTACAGTTGTGTTCCCTCTGTTTAGAAAGAACTGGAAAACTGTTCTGTGGTAAATAATTGTAGTTGTAGTTGGGCTTGGTTGATATAACAATCTAATCGACCTCACACAAAATTGTACTTCTGCAATATTCTGTGATGTTGACAATAGTTAATATTGTATGTTTGCTAGGTTTTCGATATTTGTTTCTGACTTTCTTCTAATTTACTTTTAACTTTCTCGCACACTCATGCCTTCTTTTCATCAAGTAAGTGCTGGTAATATTCTTACCCTTTCCAGCAGCAATTATGAGATCCAAATTATACGTTTGAACATTGATAGCCATGCAGGCTGTGATAGTAAGTGTTTCTATTAAGTATCTGGATTTAGTCCTGAATATAGCCTTAGTTCATCTTCAACAACATTTTCAGTTTTTCCCCATAGACTAGAGCATGCGAGCTACTTATCTAATGACTAAGTAAAATTATGATCTACCTAATATAAAAATGCAAGACATCTATTTATTTAGAAATATATTGACAATTTAATTATGTTTACAATGTATGCTGGTGTACCTTGAATAACTACATGAACCCATATTACACAATACAACTGTGTACATGTTTTGTCATTAGCCTACTTTACTCTGATGACTTGCACTGAATGGAATCAGTCAGGGATGCATAGTCTGGACAGTAGTTGCTGATAGCCAGCCTCAAGTAAACCTCCAAATGATCATCAGTCATAGTGGAATGATACTTGGACTTAATGATCTTCATGTGTGAAAAGGCTGACGCCGAATAATGCAGTCAAGACAAACACTTAAAAAATGACAGAGTAAAAAAGTCCTCCCCTCCGTATGGAAATGGTCAATTTTAGGCTTTTTACACAGGCAGAACAAACATACATGTTAAGAACTTACAGTGACAGGTGAACACGGACTGCTGGCCAAGTTGAAAAACACCGGTTTACAAGTCCAGATGCTGTTTTATGAAGTGATAGCGGAAACGGCCAATCACACGAAGAAGAAACGGAAGAGCCAATCGAATGAGCTTGTGGGCGGTCTAAAGTGAAACAGGATTTTCAGATTGAGCGGCTTGGAATCCTAGTGCTCGACCAGTCTCCCTGTATGTCAATCAGGTGAGATGTTTCATAGTGAGGCTGGATGATAGTCTGACGTCTATTTTTTTTTAATGCCATGTGATCTACCCACACTACCTTTGTGATCAACCGGTAGATCACAATCGACGTATTGTGCACCCCTGGACTAGAACATCAGATCCCATATTTTACAAATACCTATGGTAGAGATAAATCAGAGAATCAGGCCTACAGGTTTATATACAGCCTTTTTTCATTGCTGTGAAGTGAATGGCCAGCTCTACTCTTGACAGACTACTGTGAGATTGATCGGATTTCACTGTTGGTGAGTGCCACATGCTAAGACAATTTCCTCTGTTAGACCTTCTACTATTACCTCAAAGCTTTCTATGACACTGCAGCTGGTTTATATCGTAGAAAGTGAGTGACCTGTCCTGGAGGAACTGTCCTGTCCTTCCTGGTGATGGCACAGCTGGTTTTGTCACTCTGGTGCTGTTGGCAGAATGTTAGTTTACAAAGTGTTGGTTCTGTCTCATACATTATGCATTACCGACTCGTTGGTTGCTTGCTTGCTTTTGGGTAGTTTCACATTCATGAATGCCAACTAAATTTAGACCCTTTGTGCTATTTTGGTCCTATTCTATTTTTTAGCCGCTCTTCGATTTCTATGCAGCAGTCTCAAAGGAACTCAGCATTGATTGCTCAAGTGGTGAGACCATAGGAAGTGGATGAATAGGAATGTTGTGTAACAGGTCTGCAGTAACATATGAGCATTTACTCTTTTGGCTTACATATATGGGTTGTAATGGTGGAATGCTGTCAGAGAAATTTGATAACTTGATATCTACATGTCCATCCTCTTTCCTGTTGTGGCTTTGTGATGGTAATGTGGTGTTACAGTTTTGCTTTGCACCATTGCAGACATGCGGTAACTCGCACAATGTAAGGCTACGTTCACATTACAAGCCACTTTGCTCAAATCTGATTTTTTTTGCTTGATGGTTCACATTCACAAATGTAAGTGACCTGTATCTGTCTGTAATGTGAACGAATCTGTCCCTGAAACAGCTCACATGCGCACACTGATACACGTATACACATTGCATTCGTCACCAACAACGAAAATCATCACATTTGTGCAGGGTTGCCAGGTTTGCAAATTTACAGTTGCCGGTGAAACGTCAGAGTTGGTGTTTACAGGGTTTTTGATAACTAAAAACTACATAAAAGCAGAAATTGAATGAAAAGTAAGATTTGAAGAAGATTTACATTTTAACGCTCATTGAAACATATGTGTCACTTTAGATTTTTGGTTTGTTTCTGTTTTTGTAGTTTCCTTTCTGTTACAAAATCGGTAGGATGTTTGGGGGATCTGGCAACCCTGTATTTGTGAGACCACTGATTTCAGTAAAACAGACGTGTTAGTAGCTGATGTGTTATGGTGTTTTGCTCAGGAGGTCAGTAAACAGGTGGTGGACTGTACATGATCAGGTGAAGAAGGTGAATAAATGTGAGCTGTCTGCTTTAGCTGTTTTTACAGCTACGTGAGTAGATGAGAGAAGCTAACGCCAGCTCACCCACTACGCGCATGCATACAAGCAAAAAGGTGATTCAATGTATTGTTCTTGCTGTACTGTAAGCAAGGTAGTTTATTTTAATATTTTAAAACCTATTTTTAGGAGAACTATTAGATGTGTTCTGTTACACTGCCTGTTTACGTTGGAGTGGAAGAGTCAAGTGGCTGAAGATAGATTACAACAATGTTATCTAGTTTATTTTTATTTTTTGACTCAATTTTCCCTTTAGTGTACTGGTAGTCATTTGACCCACCCATCTGCTAGGACTCTCCCAACCATTTGAAATGTCCCTGACTCTAGGAAGGTGAAGACTAGTGCTTCGTCTGATGCATTTGAAGTCACCGCCTCTTCAAACTGCTGCCGATAAATTGTCACTAGGCAGCTAATGGAGGAAAGCGCAGGATCCCCTGCTCTGATGGATTGGCTGGCAGACTCCTGAGCCAACTGACATTGCATGGTAGTAAAGATGGGAAGAGAGCACCATCTACTCACCTAGAGAGAGCACTGTCAATTTTGCTCTCTCTGTGTCTGGGTGTTGATGCATGACCAGGATTCAAACTCATCATAGTATCAGCGCCTTAGTCCGCTGATCCTCTCGTGGCTGTGTGGGTTTTAAGGTTTTTAAACACAAGCCAAAATGAACCTGTATTTGCCCAGTATCTTTGCATGTAAAAAAGTATTAATTTAAAATCAATACTCTTTTTGACGTTCAATACAGCATAACAAAACATTACAGTACTCTGGTGTATCAATATTTCAGCCCCACCAGGGCAGTGCAGAGCTGTGCAATTCTGTTCTGAGTGAAAAGTGGTTTTTAACAAAGTTGTAGTGTCCTTGTTCTCTCTTGCCCCAATATTGCTCCAATACCACTCGTCCCAAGAAGATCAGATCTCGTCTCCAACACTGATCATCTCTGCATATTGTGAGTGATGTCACTTGTTGAGATGGGCGTCTCAAACCAGATTCTTTCAGTATATCTGTTCTGAGTGGGACAGGTTGGGTCTCAGTACCTGCCTCTCTACATAGACAGCATTTTATGTCGCAATATGTGCACTTCTGAGAAGAAGGCTATCTAATGAGGTACCTTATTTTAACCGGATATTCAGAGAGTTAAGGCAATCCCACAATGCAACGTGGTGCAGTGGATGCAAGTGGAGCAGCCATCATCAGGGCAATCAGTGATGTGGTTTGTAAATGTAAATTATTCTTCAATTTAATTCTAATAAATTAGCTATAAAACTGTAAGAACAGGATCTATGGTGGCAATATGCTTACTGTATTTTGATAGCTGAGGTAAGTAAATGCTGGTCGTGTGCAGTGGGTGGGAATAAGTGATGTCATCGCTGTCTTAACTATTCTTTGTTTTATAAGGGTAGATGACATTTAGAATGCTGACTTACTTAGACAGCTGCCTACATAGACACAGACTATTTAGACAGCTCATTAGGTATTGAAACAGACCTATTGTCTGCGGTCTGAAAAGCAAAAGGCCATGTGAAATCTGACTTGTCCACAGCAGTTGTTTTTTGTCAGTAGACTAATCACTGCACAGGCTGTTATGTTCTTGTAGTGCATATGGAAAAGCGTCCATGGCTGTACTGTAATTTTTCCTCTTTCCAACACAGCCCAAAGTCTTTTTGGCGCACCTTTTATGATGAATAAGCTTGCACATGTTGTCATTATCTAGTCTGTAAATGCTGTTCCCTCAGAGCTACTTTCTGTATCTACTGTCATGAGGAATTTTCCTTGGGAAGAACTTGTCCTCTTGATGCTTTTAAGCAAGGATAGGAAAGTTACAAGGACAGGAAAAATGACTAATTTATTTGACTACTTTTGACTGTTTAAACACACCCCAGTATGTTTTTCTCCCTTTTCCTCTGCTTCACCATGCCGGTCTGTGTTAGCTCCCCTTTCCCTTGCTGCGATTTCCCTTTACAGTTTTCTTTCCTTGCATTTTTATTGGAGACTTGGAGGACTTTTAGACTCTAGTCTTTGCTCAAAGCGAATATCATGTTTCAGTTTTGGAAATCACACTGTTCTCCAGAACACCCTCAGCTTGGAGATCTAGGCTAGGATGGCTAATTTGAACCAGAAGCAATTTTGTTCTTAGGGCTACAGACATTGGCAGTAACAGAGTAACTGAAGGTACAGCATGTCTGTGTATGATAGTCTCCATTCATCAGACCAGCACGACTAGGACACGTTCAACAAATTCAGTCTTTTCTCTCTTAGGAACAGAGTCATTGTTTTTGTGTGCACAAATATTTGGAACATGTTTGTTGAGTTGTTTACAGTTTTTCCGGCTTGTGTTCCCATTGATTTGTCAGTGGACATTTGGGTGGCTCCAGATGACCATTAGCTATTGAATAGGCAGGCTCAGCTGGGATGTGCAGCTGTGGTCATTAGTGTGCAGTATGTACTGAGCTTGAATGGCAATGAGGTTCTCCTTGGTTCTTTGTTGTTTAAAAATGCTGCTTTCGTCTCTTCTCGTTTTTGCACTTTTACATTCAAAGTGCTGCATAATTTCAATGAAACTGAGATTGTTTGCAATATACTTGTACAGTATTTTCAGAACAGACTGCATAAATGCCTACTTGCCAATGAAATGTCTTTCATTCTGAATATCCTTAATTAAACTTTGGATATATGCAAATGCAAATCAAGCCACAGCTTGACTTTAGAGAACATTTAAACTCAATATATGTGCATTTACAATCTTGCTAGCAAGAATACAGTTATACAATTATATTTTGATTAGTCCAAATGCCTTTTAAGCATCCCAAATCCTGAATTATATAGAAGAACAATACATTGACACCCAATATATTATTTGCTGTTCAATGGAATATTTCAATTATTGTCATCATTGTATACAGTGGAACCTCGGTGTTAATTATTAATCCATGCAAAAGTGCCTGATGATAACCGAAATGAATGATAACTGAAGCCATATTTCCCAGTAAGAAATAATGTAAATCCAATGAATCTGTTCCAGACACTCCAAAATATTAACAAAAATTAATTTAATATAGAATAACTATAGTTTTACATACAGAAAACAATGAGGAAATAAATAATACAAAAGACTAATGAAATAGATAAATGATCACTTTTACCGGTGTTTTAGAGAGTGCTTGTGTGGTCCAGCTGGCAGCCTTTGTTTTGTACGCTTGTTCTTTGGGTTCTCGACCTCTATTTGTTTTCGCACCCATTTTCAGTCGGTAGCACCTTCGCTTTAGTGTGCCGTGTTGTAGTCTGTTTTGAGTGATATCAACGAGAAAACAAGAATGAATGACAAATACGTGGGTGGATGCTGTCTTTTTGCAAAATTAGCGACAAATCCTGTGGGCATGCTGAAAAAAACGGGGCGGATGAATGATAACTGGGACAAAATTTCTGAGAAAAAAGTCCACGATAACTAAATTGTACCAAATGTTCCACTGTACCTCTAAATTCTATATCTGTACTGAATAATAATTAAGAGCATCGCTATCTTGCTCATGACTATTTACAATGACATTTTTGTATGTAGACTTTGCAGGCATTAGAACCCTGTGTGACACCACTGGGTCTTCTTACCAACTTGCCTTGAATATCACAGATTGTTAATAACTCGTGTACTACATGAGCGGTAGCACTGAAAACACTTTTAACAACACATTCATGCAGATCAGACTGGCCCAACATTGCCTGCACACATTTTTTGCAACCATACTAATCAGTGCCCAGTAATTATTTGAAATATACATGGCATGAAAATATGCTACAGAAATTAGCATTTTGACATTCCAGTATGATTTTTCAGCATATCAAAAAGCATGTTTGTTTGTTTTTTACTATATCACCCAGCCCTCTTTCAGATATATTGAATATTTGTTCAGATTAGACTCTCAGTTTATTTCTCAGGTTAATGAACAATTCTTTCTTCCGATATAATTTATTCCCATTAGTTACATAATAGAACTGGAGATTATTTTTGTAGATTTGCAAAAAGTAGCATCATTTATAGCAGTCAGCAGTCATCTCAAGGTGTTCAAAATTATGCAAGAACAAAACCTTTCAAGAACAGAACCATTCAAGAATAGCAGGCAGCTCACACAAGTTCACAAACAGCTTTGTTCATGTTGAACAAAGTGCAAATATAGCTTTCTTAAATTTCAGTGAAGAACTGTCAGTACTTTTGGCTGCAGCTGACCTTCGACAGAGCTTAAGTTTTACTTTTTCAATTACTTGAACATTTTAAGAGCATTTATTAAAAAAAACCTGATATATAATATGCATGTGTGAACATACAATCACAATGATTAATGTTGCATTTTGTGTTAAAACAATAATTTGAATTGCACACATTAACACTGAAAATTGTCCAGCACTATTCTGAAATACAAAAGTCATTTAGCCAAGATATTTGTTGTTTATTTGAGGTTAGCTACAAGTACAGTTCTTGATGTCCATCATTTTTTTGCTAGATATTCTTAAGTTTTGCCAAGGCATAACTTGCATTCAGGTAATAAAATTAGCTTTTTAATGAACAACAAAGTTGATTTTGGGGGAAAATATATTAATTGAAATAATTTATTTTTCCCTGTGTTTCACAAAGCTAAAATGTTGAACTATTAAACAAAATAGCTTTGTGTGGTGTCTGTAATTTGTTTATTTACTGTGAAGTGAAAAGGAAAACTGAGTGTGTATCCTGTAAGTGTAATTCTTAATTTTTGCCAGGACTTGTATGAAGTATAGATATTTTATTGGCTGTTTTCATTGTTATTGTCAACACTGGCAATACTCGCAATATATCTACTAAAGCATATCATGATGGCGATTAATACATATTTACTAATGAATGTAAACATTGAGTAAAAGTTTGTTATTCAGTATTTTAAATTACATGTAAAGTTACATTTTTGTTTTAATGTTGATACTGTTTGAATAATAATTTACTCAAACTCTGATTTTATGAGCTATAAGCCAGAGTGGTCACCAGTAAAACAAACAAAAAACAGGCCTGAAATATCAGTGTGTGTGTAATTCAAATAAAATGTCAGCTAACTTTTTTTAAATGTAATTCTGAACAGTAATTGACTATTTTTGACCCTGTATACTGATCACCTGTTTATTCTTTGTTGTATGATTTAGCCTGATTGAAGGAAAGGGAGGACGTAGACCTTGCTGCTTCCTGTCTAACTGAACTGTTTACTACATCTTCTTCCTTTAACTCCAGATAAGAAGCAATCGTTGTTCTAGGTATTTCTGCCATAATCTTGGTGTTGGATTCAGTCCATCATTTATGGAGCTATTTTAGATGGTGTTTGTTTAGGAAACCCTATGTTACGTCATGAGCGGGCTGCTTATAGTGGGGCATTTCCTTACTAACAGGAAGGCTGCGCTCAGGTGCACTGCTGAATGTTTAATGAGTCTTTTTGAAGTTTTACTGATGTGCTTTCATGTTATGGCAGTTCATGCTTTTGGCTAGCGTAGTATGTAAATTGTTATGGCAGTGTTGGCCGTCACAAATTGTTTCACATGAAAAAAAATGTCTTAATGCTGATTGGTTGACAACATTATATTGAACTGAGACTTAACTCATACACTTTCAATAAGAAGTACTGCACAGGTACATTTTTGGTCCCACAAGTTATAGATAATGTAAATGTTCTTAAGGTTCAATTCATTTATTTATTTATTTTTTTACTAGGAACATACTAGAGCATTTCCACTAGTGCATCATGGAAATATTCTTTTGTGTTCATAATTGAAAGTTAAACTGTGATATATTTTTATATTCATTACTCATGAAGTAATATATTTCAAGTATTTTTGTTTTTATTGTTGATACTGTTGAACAGTAATTTGCTCAGAGTTGAAACCCCAAGAGAAGAGGGTTGTATTGTAGATATTTTTGATAAATTAATGCATTAATAATTTAACAGCAGTGCATAAATGTTGTCATAATTAGTCAGTGCACTTCACACAAAGTTTTACCTGTGTATCAGTAATGATAAAATGTGTGTGTGTGTGTGTGTGTGTATGTGTATATAAGTACTGAAGTACTGAAACTGCTTCATGTGTAGAGTTAGAAGGGTTTTTCTGCTTATGTGATTTTTCTCTTTTTAAATGCCGTGCTTCCCACTTTCACATCAACTTGCAACACATTCACTGGACAGTCGAGACATTTTTGGTTTGTAATGTAAAGAGAAATTTTAAATATTTCCATACAGATTTATAAAGATACTAAATGTATCTAGTACATGAAATATATACTAAAGTAATGAAATGTTCTATGTAACTGAATCCTCATTAGGTTGCAGGTTTCTGTATAGAGCCTAGATAGTTTTGTGGTTTTCCACCCCTGCATAGGTGGATCGTTTCTAATGCTGGCCTGCCATCTGGTGGTAGGGAGCTGTATGTGCATACATTTTGGCTTAAGATCAGTTTTGAAATAATGCAGAATGAACAGGGGGCTTGTAGCAGACTAGCACCTGATAATCCAGTCCATGTCTTGATGTTATCCATCCAGGTTATTCTTGGTCTTCCACGTCTTCAGACTCCCTCCACTAGTCCCATCATAACACTTCCTGCAATGCTCTCATGTGCTGCCTCATCACATGACCGAAGTAACGTAACTTGTGGGATTTAACGTGCATCAGTAGCTCCTTTTGAGTTCTAGCATCTCATAGACTTGCTCAGTGGTCATCATCTTCATCCATGAGATATTTAATTGAACAGATTCAGTTAATTCAACTGATTCAACTTATTGGCTAATTGACTCTTCATTTGAGACAATAAATTACAACCTCAAATCTGAAAAGGTTTGGACAGAATGGAAAATGCAAAAAAAGCAATGTTGTGTTTCTTACATTTACTTTGTTTTTGTTTTTCATTGCAGACGGCATGACCCCAAGATATTTTATGGTTGTTTGGTCAACTTAATTTCATTTGATAATATACATCCGTTCCTGCATTTGAGGCCTGTAGCACATTCCCAAAAAGTTGGAATGGGTGTAATTTAGGGTTAGTAATGAGATGGAAAAAAAACTACATCATGTGATTTCAAACAGGTGATGTTAACAGGTAATTATCATGATTTGGTAAAAGAGCGGTATCTACAAATGGCTTTGAGGATTAAAAATAGCAGACGATCTTCAGTCTGTCAACAAATGCGTGAGAAAATTATGAAAAAATTTAAAAGCAGTTTTCCTTACGGAAAGATTGGAAGGAGTTTTCATATTTTTACCTCTGTGATGCTTCATATTATTAAACGATCTGGAGGAAGTTTAGTGCATAAAAGACACAAGCCTAAGCTGAACACCTGTGATCTTTGATCCCTCAGACGGCACTTCGTGCAGAACCATCATTCATCAATAACTGATATAAGCACATGGGGAAGGGATTATATTGGTAAACTTTTATCAGCCACTAATAATACAGTTACATTCACAAAAGCCTTTTGTTAACCATCAACAGAAGCACTTTTCTGGGCTCAAAGGCATCTGGGATGGATTATGACACAGTGGAAATGTGTATTGTGGTCAGACGAATCAGTATTCCAGATCTTTTTGGAAGAAATTGACACCGTGTGCTCCAGACCAACGACGACAAGGGTCATCCAGACTGTTACCAGCAACAAGTTCAAAAGTCTGCCTGAAATGCAGTAATAGATGTATATTATATTAAATGAAGTTAACCAGACAAAACATGAAATATCTTGTGTACACACTGTCTGCAGTGAAATAAAAGTCAAAGTTAATGTAAGAAATGTCGTTTTGTTTTCTTATTTGCATTTTCCTTAATGTCCCAACCTTTTCTAAATTTTGAATCTAATGTAATCTTATCTTATCCACAGCTGAGAAGTACTGTTGAAAACATACTGAATAGGTTACCCAGGGTGTAGTCAGGGACTAGGATTAATTCCTATCCAGGGCACAGACCCTAAGTTACTGTAGTTATACTTGTGCTACATCTTCACATTGCCAAAACTTAATGTTTTTATTTCTCTGTAGATCAGTTTATGATGGACAAGAACATGGACTCTTCATGGACAAGCTGGAGGGGCGAATTCGCAACCATGATCGCGAGATCGAGAAGATGTGCAACCACCACTTCCAAGGCTTTGTGGATTCCATCACAGAGCTGCTCAAAGTTCGTGGAGAGGCCCAGAAACTGAAGGTGAGCAGAGTAAAGTATGTATAATGTAAGTGATGTAGAGAAACATTGTGCTAATTTGATTTGAGAGTGTTGTTAAAGAGTTGTGCTCAAAATGTGCAAGACTTTTTGCTGCTCTTATTTTATGGTCAGACTGCAGGCAAATCGAGTATGCTTCTCAAATCAGATCTGTTTAGATTAGTCTCCACACTGTTATTTGCAAGTGATCAGATTGGATTTGCACATCCAGACATCACAAACCTGCCTGGGTTGTTGTGGTAACAAACGATCTGTCAGTAACTACAGCCATGCTGGTGATGTGGCTTGAGGGTTGCCAGGTTTGTGGTTTTTGCTTCTTTAGAAATGTACCATGACCACAAAAAAACTCTTATAGTAACACAGTAGAAAACAAATATTGGAAATGCCGTAGGCAGACTTTCTAATATTAGAAAATGTAATGGAATAGGATCTGAAAATGATAGATTAGAGTAGAGTAGAATGAAAACTATTATGTTTTAAAGACAAAAATGTACTTTTATTTTTTATAGAGTTATGAAAGCATGTTCTGTTCACTCACTGTCTTATATGAATATGTAATAGTTGTAATAATTATAATAATGCATACATATGCACACACATTGATTGCTTCAAAAGTATAAACTACAAACCGGATTCCAAAAAAGTTGGGACACTAAACAAATTGTGAATAAAAACTGAATGCAATGATGTGGAGATGGCAAATGTCAATA
>BRDA01014077.1:29112-41228 GCA_036984385.1 Crenuchus spilurus
AATAAAATATTAGATGTTGGCACCTCCACATCATTGCATTCAGTTTTTATTCACAATTTGTTTAGTGTCCCAACTTTTTTGGAATCCGGTTCGTAGAAAAAAATGGAAAAAAGTATGATTTAAATTATGAGTAGTAAAAAATTAGGCTCTTGATTAGATTAGATTTTAGGTTAGTGTTAAACTTTTGTAGGGCAGCTTTCCATTTCTAACAATGTACAGGAGAATATTTCTGGTCATGGAAACCTGGGACTCAAGTGATTTGCCCTTTGTGGTGCTCTTCTTGGATCATTTTGCTTCTGTCAATCTGGATTAGTCGCAGTCATCATTTGTCGAGTTAGATGTGATGGGAAAGGCACTTCGAAACCGGATTTGGGCGGCCAGAACATCCTGACTGAGATGGATTTGTACAGATCTGATTGTAATGGCATTTCAAGCACTTCTGAATGTGGCTACGATCAGATTTGTTGTGGTTTTGGCCTGTTAGGAGTATAAAAAATAATCTGGGTACAATCCAGATATGCCAAAAATTAGATATTGTCTGAACATAGCCTCAGTTCTTGCTGTTGATTTTGTTTATTTGTCTTTGCAGAGTCAGGTGACTGAAACCAATCAGAAGCTGCAAAGTGATGGCAAGGAGGTATGACATCACCTTCCAACTCTTCTTATTGTAGTTTACATGTTGATTAGAAAGCTTTAAGTTCATGTTGTCTTCTCTTGTAGCTACTTACAGCAATGAATGAGCTGAGGCAGTGTCGTTTGCAGCAGAGGAACATCGCCACCACCATCGACAAACTCTCACACTGTCTACCAGGTGTGGCTTTAATAGCTCAGTATTGTTAACATATTATTATTTAACATATTTTTTTCTTTGCTTACTGCTTGGGCCTCTTAGCTGGTTGGTCATTTAGGATATCCAGCATTAAAGGAGCATTTTAAGTATGGAAATATGGAGGCTGACAGTGCTAGTGTTATTCTGTAGCTCATAATGTTCCTGTCATTTTTTTCAGTGCTAGAAATGTACAGCAGACTACAGGAACAGATGAGGACCAAAAGGTAAGCGCTAGAACAAGTTCTTTTAGCTTTCAGTAATGTTCTGTTTATGATCACTAGGTGGCAGCAGAAGGTAAACTATGGTATATGGGAAAAGAGGTTGTATCTGTGTGGTGACTCAGCTTTACCAAGCTAATTTTTAAAAAAGTTAACACTTATTACATTAAGTAATGTTATAAAATATTATGTCCTTTCGTATTTAAAAGTTAAAAGTGCAGTACATGTTCAAGAAGATTATAAATATGTGTTTTCAAAATTTGTATTGACTTTACGTGAGACAAGTACAAATACTTTCTTGGGAGTTTTTTTCTAAGCAGATTTAGCCAAAAACTGTTAATGAGGGTAAACACAGTAATTAGGATATAGTTATTGTGACCTGTAATGTCACTGTGGAAATGACTTTTTGTGGTCATGGTGTTTTACACTACTTTAGAAATAAACATTATGCATTTAAATTCAGATATATTAATGACTATGAGCGAGTATATTACAGCTTGTGTCCAGACGTTTTGACTGGTGATGCTGACTGTTGTTACACATGATTTTCTGATACAATGCAATGCCTATATGCCTTACATAGACTTAGCCCAGCATTGTTACTCTGACAAGAATGATAATTATGGCTGCAGGTCTGTGTGAATTGGATACTGTATGCTTTCTTTTAGCACCTTTCTTCAACCTTCACTTTGACTAACTCAAAGAGAAGCTCAAGGCTCTGTTGCTCCACTCAGAGTAAAGAGACATTCGGAGCCAGTGATGAGACGGAGAGAGAGGATAATGGCTTGAGCAGATTAAAATGACCAGTGGACTGAGGCAGGCTGTTGAGTGGTTCTGTCAAACCAAGACTGTGGCCCAGGGAAGAAAGAAGTGGCTAGAACATTCAGTTACAGATGGATAAAGGGCTAAACGTGGATTAATTTGTACTTTTTTTGGACGAAGAGAATTGATTGGCCTGATGCAGAAGCCATTTGAAGTGCACAGCCAGTACATGTCACATTCTAGGCTCATGTAGAGAGTAAGAGTGCTGATCTAGCATCAACAATCAGTTGCTTTTAATCCTGGAGTAGAAGTGTATGACACTTGGGATTTGTGTGTTTTGGTTTGGAAATCAGTTTGTTGTCGGGTGTTAACAACTTTGCTCACTTGCTCGTTCTTGTCCTCTCTCTGACCTGAAGATGAGCAACCCGGAGACTATAAATCTCGTGTTCATTTTATTTTATTTATCTTTTCTCTTCGTGTTTCCCTGCCTCCCTCTCTTGCTTGGTTTTGCCATTAGCCCTGAGGTGGTGGAGAGGTCGGCCAGGAGCAGCTCTCTCTAGAGTGAGAAGTGTTGTGTAATACATGTGCATCTGCATTCATTCCCAGTTGCACACAGAGTGAGTTATTGATTTATACAGGTACCCTGATTCAGTTTTAATCGGAATTATGGAATGAAAGCGAACAAAAAACAGCTATTTCTGCTATTTCCTTCACTGTTTGTGGTGCCACAAAATGGAAACAGTTTTTACCCTGGTATAGTTCGGTGGCTTGGTGGTTAGCATGTTCTCCCCGGGTCAGTGCGGGTTTCCTCCCACAGTCCACAAACATGGAGATCAGGTGAATGTATCTCTGTATGCCCGGATGTGGTTGGCACTCTGTCCTGAGTGATCCCTCTAGTGCTCGATGCAGTCCTCTAGGTGAGGTGGTCATTTCCGGTGACAGTACACTGTGCACGATTGGCTGTAAAAGGATTTTGATTGTAAAGCATCTTTAGGTATTAGAAAGGTGCTATGTAAGTGTAGCATTCGAATTACGAGAGGTCGGTGCTTCCAACTTCAACTCATTCCCACACGAGGTCAGGTAAAAGCCTTCTCAGCACCAAAACAACTTTTATTTTCACTCATCTGCTCACGTGGACTCTTTTACAGACTCTGCCAGCTTCTTTCTGTCCTCTTTCTCCATTTACCCTCACATCTCCTCTCTTTTCATATGCCACCCTCCTTTTCTGGAACCAACGCAGTATTGGTGTAAAAGAAAATATGAAAAAAGAGCAAAAAGTGAATCTAAAATGATCATCCAGGAATATATACACGACTCTCTGTTTGGACTTTGTTAGTTTCATTACCCACCTGTTTTCTAGCACTAATACTTTTTCAGTGTGAATATTGTCCAACAGCCAATCAGAGCAAAAGCTCTTTAAAATGTTTTCATGACCTCACCATAAAAGGCAAAACCGTTATTTTAAGGAAGTTTAAAGATCATAAGGCTGTAAATGGGCTTGTGTCTGGACGTTTTCATCATGATTGTAGTCACTTACCATCTATGTAGACCCCAAAACAGAAAGAATGGAAAACTTTCTCACTTTCTCAAGTATTTGTACTTGTCTCACGTAAAGTCAATACGAATCTCAAAGCTTTTTAATAACATTATTTCACAGTGTTGTTGTAGTGTGTATATGTGAAAAATTTGATCAAACAAAGCTAGAAATTTATTTTGTCACAAGGTACAATTTTGATCAAGCAAACACATGAATAGGAATTTGCCTCCCACTTCACTGCATTGTTACTCTGATAAAGCCGGCCTGTAATAAACACTTGGCTCTTGGAATGTGCATGGTGGGAAAAAAATTTGCTGCGTATTTAACAGGTCTGGTGCGTGTTATCACACAATTCCAGTTCCCATTGAAATCTTATTGCTTGTTTTAATAAAATATATATTCTTAGAATTTCAAACCCTTTTTTCTATTTTAAATATTTTTTTTCTACTTTTATATTTCTGCTTTCCTTATTAAGCTTCTTTAGCAAACTGTATGGTAATAGCAATTCTCAAATAGTAACAGATTATTATAAAAGAATTTGGTTAAAAATAAGAAGCTGCTGTGTTGCTTCTTGCATGACAAAATTTGAAACCACTTCACCACAAAATGAAGAAAACTGTCTATTTCTGCCAAATGATCTCTTGTCTCATTAATAAAGCACTGTCTCAGTGGTGTTGGTGCATTCATTTGAGATATAAAGAATGTGATATAACAATGCTGAAATTCATAGCTTTTTTAAAAAAAGTTTGATTCTAAAATGACCATTTATGAGCGAGATAACATGACAAAGAATATTATATACACACAGCCGTGAGAATCACTTGAATTATAGTGATAATTAAAGGGGTTAAACAAGGGTTAAAGACAGTTTGTTGAAATATGGAATAATGGGCCCCAAGTGGCTCAGTAGGCTAAGACACTGACACTATGACCTGACGATCTCAAGTTAGTATCCTGGTCATGCTGTTTGCCATCAACAGCTGGGGCTCACAGAGAGCAAAATTGGCAGTGCTCTCTCTGGGTGGGTAAATGGCGCTCTCTCTCTGCCTATCACTCACACATTGCAATGTCCGTTGGCTCAGGCATCTACTGACTGGTCCATTCAAAACTAGAGACCCTGCATTTTCATCTGAGCGTGTTGGCTCCCCAATAACGGTGTATCAAGTGGTAGTTTGAAAAGAGGCGGTGGCTGTATCACACGCAATGGACGAGGCGTGTGCATGTCTTCACCCTCCTAGAGTGATGGGGAGAGCCACTAATATGTTGGGTTAATTGGCGACTACCACACTGGGAAAAGGAGAAAATTGGGGAAAAATGTATTTAAAAAAAAAAGTATGAAATAACTATGACATGCTTATATTGGATTGCTTGTTTGTATGTCATTTGGCAAATTTCTTTAAAAAATTTAATATTTATTTCTTGAAATTGCCTTTCTTGAGCCTGCACAGCTCACTTTTTTCAAACAGGGACAGTGTAGAACAGGGGTGCACACACTTTTTCAGCCTGAGAGCTACTTATCTAATGACTAAGTCAAAATGATCTACCTAATCTAAAAATGCAAGACATATTTATTTATAAATATACTGACAATTTGTGTACAGTGTATGCTGGTGTACCATGAATAACTACATTAACCCATATTACACAATACAGCTGTGTACTGATGACTTGCACTGAATGGAGTCAGTCAGGGATTCATAGTCTGGACAGTAGCTGCTGATAACCAGCCTCAAGCAAACCTCCAAGTGATCATCAGTCATAGTGGAACAATACTTGGACTTAATGATCTTCATGTGTGAAAAGTCTGACTCATAAATAAGTGGAGCTAGCGAGCGTTTTGCAGCACTTAAGCAGAAATTCTGAATTATTTTGACAATAGTTAAACTTAGAGGCATGTAAATGATGGCTTATCACAGACACAGACTCAAATTTTAATGTTTTATTATAAAACCTCTGATATTAAAATACGTCTAGCTGACGTGACACAGACACAACGCTCAACATGATAACTTAGAGGGGCGGGTGAACACCTACTGTTCAGACAGACGCTGTGTGATGGAGTAATAGCGGGGACGGCCAATCACACGTTAGTAAGAAACGGCACAGCCAACTGATGATCTTGTGGGCGGTCTAAAGTGAAATACGATACAGATTGTGTGGCTCTGCTTGGCCCGCGTGCTCGACTCGTCTCCCTGTATTCTATCAAGTGATGTCTATTTTTCAATGCCATGCGATCTACCCACACTACCTTTGCGATCGACCGTATTGTGCACCCCTGGTATAGAAGAATAATTACTGTATGCTTTCTATTAGTGTAGGTTTCACATTAAAGGGAGATGGTGAGTGTTGGCCTTTTCACATGGCATTATTAAACATCAGCCAAAGTAATTATGATATTATAATTTGGACCTCTTGCATATGTGTTTTTGTTTTCAGATACTACCCAGCTTTGTGCACATTGGAACAGCTGGAGCAGAGCTGCTTGCCAAAGGCAGGGGGCTACCGCTTCTGCACCATAATGGCGGAGAACATCCCACTCCTTCGCACACACATCAGAGATGTTTCCATGTCTGACCTCAAAGACTTCCTGGAGAGCATACGTAAACACTCTGAAAAGATCGGCGAGACTGCCATGAAACAGGTGTGTGTTCTGGTAGTGTTTGTGTGAGACTCTATTGTGTCTGTGGTCTATTTGTTGATGTGAAAATGGGATTTTGATCATGGGCTGATAAATGTGACCAATGACATGTTCACGCAGAAGCATTTTAAAGAAAAATATCTTGAAATCAGACCTGGAATGCTTGACCTTTGGTGCAGGTCACTGAGGGAAGGCCAGTTTTGAGGGAAGGGCTACTGTTTTAATTCATGTCATTCATTTTATTTCTGTACTTTCTTAAAATAATTTATTTCTAGGTTTTTGCCAATTTTATTCCCTTCCCAATGTAGTGGTAGCCAATTAACCCATCCCCTCCGTTAGGCTTCTCCCCATGACTTTGCAAGCCTCCTCCGTTGCGTGTGATGCAGCCACCGCTTCTTTTTCGAACCACCCCTGATACACCGTCACTGGAGAGCCTAACGTGCTCGGAGGAAGGCAGACAGGGTCCCCAGCTCCGATTGGACCAATCAGTAGACACCCGAGCAACAGACATTGCAACGTGAAAGTGATAGGAAGAGTGAGAGCACCATCTACCCGCCCAGAGAGAGCAAAAGAGTTGATGGCAAACAGCATGACCAGGATTCGAACTCGCAATCCTCGGGTCATAGTGGTAGCATCTTTGCTCACTGAGCCACTTGGGGGCCCTTATTTCTGTACTTTCTTTTCCTCTCCTTATCTCCGTCCATCTCCTCTGACCCCTTGGCGACAGCACTGTCAACCTGTTATGAATTAAAGGCTGTTTGGGCTTGTGTTTACATATGCCAGAGGACAGTTACAGTGCAGTGTGCGTGTGTGAACAGGGACCCTGGTTCAAGGACAGAACTGAGACTTAAGGAATAGATGGAGGAAACACATGAGAGAAATTGAGTGGACTTTTCAGTGGAATGCAGAAAAAGTCCTGCTTTGTTTTACTGGTTATTAGACCAAGATGAGGAACATGGAAGAATTTCAAATGCAGAAAAGGCACCAAGTCCCAGAGCCTCTTAGATCTCTCTCTGTTTTTCTTTTTCTCTCTCTTACTGCCTCTGTCCTTCTCTCACTTTTCTCTTTTTTTTGTTTCTCTGTCTTGTATCCTAATCACTGCCAGTTCTACTCATTGTGGAGCTATTGCCAGTAAACAAACAATGTGGCAGAGAAGACTCCGAGACAGTTTTGCAGGAGCGTTCACATAGTCTTCTCAGTTGGAGGGCCAAGATGAGTGCATGAGTGTGTTGTAGTCTAGTGGAAATGCATGGTTTGAAATGGAATTATTCAGTCAAGACTTACTCTGTGTCTGAAATGAACATCTTTAGTTTTGTTCTGCAGCCGCAAGGCTAATGTAGCTAATTGAACCACTTGTGCATCATGCAAACTGTGATAATACGTGTTTGAAATGATCATACAAGTCTCTCTCACAGGTGCTAAACTATTTGCAGCAGTTTCATGCACAAACTGGATGCATTTCCTCAAAATCATGCTTTTGAAAGTGGTTTGTGCAAAATGTGCAAAGATTACACAAAGATTGAGTGCAGATATTGAAAGTATAGCTGATTACATTCCACTTGAACATTTGAAAAGCTTCCTGCTATTCCAACTATTGTTTGTGACTCATGTTGCAAACCTGACTTGTCCATCCAGAGAATTTTACCTTTTCTCTTCAGAGAGGCCACCCAGGTGCTTTTTCGGTCCCTTGTCATTCCTAGACTTGACTACTACAACTCATCCCTGGCTGGACTCACTATGCGTCCCATCAGGCCCCTGCAGCTGATCCAGAACGCAGTGGCACGGCTCATCTTTGATGTTCCGAAGTCCAGCCATGTGACTCCTCTGTTGTGTTCTCATTACTGCCTGTCTGTAGCTGCCCCCATCAGATTCAAAACAATGATGTTGGGATACAAAGCCAAGCATAGGTCAGCTCCTCCATGATGGCAAAGGTCAAAACTGTTATCAAAGGCTTATAACTGTACTCATGTCTTTCTTGATTTGACATTCAGGAAGTGTATGTTGAGCACTGTGTATCTATGCATCCATACTGACTTTTGTATGGCATCATCTTAGCTTGAAGTATCTTCTGGATTCAGTCTTGAGAATTCTGAGGGGAATTGACTCCCCAACACTATCTCTACTCACACATAAGAGCAAAACAAAGCTGTATAACCACACTCAGCCACGTTTAACAGCCAGATTATGACAATGTTGGCATTATAATCATGTAACACTGATGCAAGAAATTATCAAGCACTAGTGATTGGTATACACAAAGCCTATAAACTCTTAAAAACAGCAGAAATCATGAAGTTGAAATGAACATGAAATTTGTAGGCAAATGAACATAATTTTGCAGCACTCACAGGGGTTGGACAATGAAACCGAAACAGCTGTCATGTTAGTGTGGGAGGTTTCATGGCTAAATTGGACCAGTCTGGTGGCCAATCTTCATTAATGTCACATTGCACCAGTAAGAGCAGAGTGTGAAGGTTCAGTTAGCAGGTAAGAGCACAGTTATATAGTATATTACAATGCACACAACATTATGGTGACATACCAGAGTTCAAAAGAGGACAAATTGTTGGTGCACGTCTTGCTGGCGCATCTGTGACCAAGACAGCAAGTTTTTGTGTCTAAATATTATTGAGCCACTTTGGGGTGTTTTGGAGGAGCGAGTCAGGAAACGTTTTCCTCCACCAGCATCACGTAGTGACCTGACCACTATCCTGCAAGAAGAATGGCTTAACATCCCTCTGACCACTGTGCAGGACTTGTATATGTCATTCCCAAGACGAACTGACTCTGTATTGGCCACAAAAGGAGGCCCTACACCTACTAATCAATTATTGTGGTCTAAAACCAGCTGTTTCAGTTTTTTTTGTCCAACCCATTTAAGGTGAATTGGAATGTAACTGCTGCACCATTTAATGTAGAATGAGAAATTCAAATAAGAAACTACCTTCAGCTTTGTGCACAAACAGTAGAAATCAGCAGATATACTTACTTTTCCCTTGTCTACATTGATGCCGATAGTCAGTATTATTTCTTGTGTTAGGAAAAGGTTTGTTTTTACACTCCTGTGTTGAACAAGCACTCAACCACAAAGTGATTATCACACATGTGCAGGTTCTGTTCTTTACAGATAATGTAATTGTCATTTGTTTGTGAGGCAGAGACAATCAGTTCATTCTAATGATGCCTGTTATTGCACAGAAAGAAGAGCCGGAATGTGATTGACTCAGTGAATTTTATGTCTGCAGATATAAGCTGCTACAAAAAAACTATCTGGGTTGTCTTTATGTTACAGTTTTGGGCACTTCAGATATGCAAATGTATGTATATAGTTTTATATATATGCAAATAGTTTTTCAAATGTCCCCTTTTATAATTTTTAAGTCATTGCATTTATTCATTGAATAATTGGTAGATGACTCGCTTACTATGATAATCCAGTGTGACAGATCAGATCCCTTGTTTGATATCCAGTGTCTCGACTCACATCTGCAGCTTGTTCATAACACTGTGTCCCAGCACTTTTCCAATGCTGACAAAGTAAATGCTTAAATTTTTTTCTGAAGTCAAATGGACTGAATGGACACCTTCTTCTTTAGAGTGTACAAGCTTATGTAACTGAGCAGAACTCCTTTCAGCACCATCATCTCAACTTATGGCTCTTCTCTGTATCTCTTTCTTCATCACTCTGCTGGCTGCATAGGCATTCCTGGTGGACTTCCACCAACCTCTGCTATTACTGCTCTGTTGGAGTCCTCTCCAATGTTCCTATGTGGAAAACTCCTGCATCTCATTATGTAACAATAGGCGTGAGGAACGGAGATGGATCATGGGCATTAAAGCAATGTCCTCTGGAAAGTGCTTTATAAATCCGCAGTGACTGTCTGACAGTTTGCAATTGTATTTTAAATTGCCATTGTTTTTATGTATTTCAGTTTTAATGTCTTTGTAATAATTGTACTCATTGCTTTAGTTTGGTTAAGTACATTTTTATGTAGTGTTGCTGCTTTGATTGAGTTCTCTGTACTGCTTCTGTGTTGAAGGCTCCTGCATCTCATTATGCTAAAAGTGTGTGTGGTTGCATGTTTGTCATCAGTTGCCAGTGTTCTTCCTCCATTTTAGAGGGGGCTGCTTTGCTTGTATCACACAAGATGTGTTACTGCAGCTGCAGTCTTGCGCCCTCAAATCACTATGGGATCATCGGCGTCCACAGCTGGAGTTAGCTGGAGAGCAATATTTTCATGCTGGGAGAGCGACAGGAGGATTGCGAAAGAGAAGTTTCTTAAGGATAGGGACTGGGAACAATCTCTGTACATGTTCAAAAGTACATTAATGACTTGGCAGGCACAACACTGGCAAAATATAGACTTAAGATTGTCACTTGAACTTAATTAATTATTGGTCACTCACTGTAGAAATGTTTTATGAGTAGCTGTGGGATAGCCTGCCATGCAAAAGGCACTTTTAAGGCACCGACTGTGAAAAATTCACTGCAATATATTGAAACATTGTCAGTGGGATGCAGGATGCAGACCCTGTGTAAGACTCTCAGGGTCATATGAAGTTCTAGCTTTTGTGCAGCATTTTGCAGGCAAAGCTATGAACAGCCAGTAGACCTTTCTCACAGAGAGATAAGCCAATATCAAGTCATTACAAGGCTAATATTCCAATATAGATACTAATGATGCAATTTTGGTTGTTTTATAAAAAGAAGTGGATTTTTACAACGATAACCAGAAAATGTGGTGACTCTTATTTAGGTCAGCTAAATAGCTTCTTTATGCTGACTGAGCACTTTATTGTCATGGTAAATCTCATGAAGCCAGTTTAAGCTTTGACTCTGAAGATTTTATAAAAAATAATTTAAAAACATAATTACAAAAAAAAGTTTTTAAAGTGTATATATATATTTTTTTTAAAGTACGTTATGTCTATTATATGGCACACCTGACCAACAAGCGTAGTACATACAGCGATTGTGAAAAGTGCCTTAAGGATTGTAATATAATAACTACACAGAAAACATGGCAGACTGACTGAGTCATTTCTACATTATAGAAATAATGAATGGAAAGAAAAATGGAGGTGGGTGGAGTCTTAAGTTTGTGTAGGGCAGCTGTCTGTCAGACAGTGGGTTGGAGTATTTTTTTGGAACTGGCAACATGGGACTCCACTGTGGTGTCCTTTGTGGCGCTTCTTGGATCTGTGCAGTTCAGTCACTCTGGGTTTGATGTGTTGTGTTGTTGTGTTTAAGATTGGTGCTGTTAACGGCTGCCCTGCCAGCAGAGGCTGGGACCTAATTTCCCGCAAGGGATCAATAAAGTATATGTGTATCTGTATCTGAGTGACACAAAACACAATCTGATTGTAATTGTATTTCAAACCACCTCAAAATGGCTTGGACCAGATTTGCAAAAATTTTATTTCATGTGTTTTTTGTCTACCCGGACAAGCAAAAATCTAATTGGATACAATCTACATTAGTGCTGGGCGATAAAACAATGTTGATTTTTTTCACAAAAATTTTTCCCTCAATGACGATAATAAGCCGGGACAATAGAATTCAATTTCCATTTCACGTGTAAGCTGATAGACAGTGAGTTCAGAAGTCTAATACTGCTGCTTGTTAGCTCCTCCTCACCAGCGCAGCCAAAATGCACAGTTGTGTTTAAGACAAGCTGTGATTGGAGGACAGCATAGTGGGGGCAGGCGAGAGAGCACGAAGTCCCTGTGTGCTGGTCTGTTTGTGTGAGAAGGAGGGGGGGCTCGCTGTGTGTGTGTGTGTCTGTGTGTGTGTCAGCCGGAGTGCTAGCATTAGCCTGTTAGCTTGGCTCTCTAGCCTGTTGTTATTTTGGAGTGGCTGCGGCTGACAGCAATTATTGTAAGTTTCAACAATAAAGCGATGACTGTTAACGTCTTTCTCGTCCATCCTTTTAACTCGTCCAGCCGGACGCTACAATATTATGTTCTGGCAATAAACAATTTAATACAAACCCGATTCCAAAAAAGTTGGGACGCTATACAAATTGTGAATAAAAACTGAATGCAATGATGTGGAGATGGCAAATATCAATATTTTATTTATAATAGAACATAGATGACAGATCAAAAGTTTAATCTGAGTAAATGTAACAT
>BRDA01014077.1:41328-51921 GCA_036984385.1 Crenuchus spilurus
TGTTCTATTACAAATAAAATATTGACATTTGCCATCTCCACATCATTGCATTCAGTTTTTATTCACAATTTGTTTAGTGTCCCAACTTTTTTGGTTTGTATTTTAAATAGTAACATTTCATGTATTTAGTCTAATATTTTTAGAAAGATGTTTAAAACTATGACAGTGTTAGAAAATTTTATATCGTGATCAGGGGCGTAGCACCAAATTATGGGCCCTATGCACAAGCAGTGCCCAGGGCCCCGCCCCCTATTATTAAATTTTTTTTTGTATATATATTTAAAGGAAAATAAAATTCCAGACTCTTCAAGGGCCCTCTCCACACTTGGGGCCCTGGTTACTCAGTGCCCCTTTTCCCTCCACTACGACGCCCCTGATCGTGATAATTATCGAGATTGATCAGTATAAAAAAATTATTGTTGTAAAAGTTTTGGTCATATCGCCCAGATCTAATCTACATGTGTATTGTATTTTGGCTGGCAGTCTGAACATAGCCTATATTGCTGCATGTTGTGATTTGTGAGATGTTTTACAATATATTACACACACTAGTAATATATTAGCTCATTTGCATATTGCATACTCACATTAGTATCACAATGATGATTAACAAACACTATTTTGTGCTGCCCCTGTTGTGGCTTCTTTCAGTTTTCCTTCACAAACTGTTTCATTTTTGCATGAATCTGACTCAGTTATCCATGACATTCTAAATAAATGATACTTGCTCAAATATGGAATATTAGTCAGAAATGCATTTAAACTGTGATAGGACAGGCCATAAGCCAGAGAGATAATGAAACACGTCAGTCCTACACTGGCTTGCATGCTTTTAATTAAACTCTTTCTGAGGTGTCTGAACTAACCTTTCTGTGGCCTCTGGCTGAGGCTGGCTTACAGTGTTCTCTCAAACTGCAGAGTCAGCGTTTGTGACACTTAATCTCATATTCTTAGCCACACACTTTCACACAGATATCCATATCAGAATTTGCTGAGCTTCTAAATTGACACTGCCACATGCATTACCATCAGAGTTCATAAGGTGGTGGGCTGAACTCCATCCCACTCAGCTCTCTGTTCCATCTGTGATCCCATCTGAGCCAGATTTTGACTTGAGCTACCTCGATGCCTCTCTGGCCTGCATGTTGAGCCACCGGCTTTAGCTGCTGCTCTACTCTGAGATAACGTCTGCATGTAGGTCAGGACTTCAGCTGTGCTTTACTGGCTCCTACAGTTAAATCTGGACTAGACACATTCCATCTCCTTTCTGGGCAGTGTAACTGTTATTGAACGTGCAACACAAGACAATAGTTGTCCTCTGGACTTTGTACTGCTTGTTCTAAAGAACACAAGGACCTGCTTCTCTTGCAGACCTCTTACAGACCTGCTTCTATTCAGTATGTTCTTGCATGATCTCCACATTTCACATCCTGACACAATGTTTCTATTGGTTTACAAATGTCTTTGTTAGACATAACACTCAATCTTGCAGCAGTGGTGCTCGTGAAGGTTTGGGGATATATTAGATGGTATGAGAACACTTAATTCTTGTAGATGATGTATTGAATCCTGACGAAAAATATACTATGCAGACCTGAGCCACTTTGTCAATTTATAGGTAACTGGCTCTAAACTTCTCTGAAGTGGTAAGACTTGTTGGGTGCCCCCAAGTCAGCAGTGACGAATGCCTGTTGATGGTGAACATTCTTTGGTAGGCTAACTGATGTATTTAAGGTAAGTTTTGCAAGAACCACCTTTTGTTGAGCTTCACTTCACAAATGAATGTTCTGATATTCTCATGTAAAATATATATAATTTATTTATTATGATGTGGTTATAATACAGTCCATAAGTTACAGTAGGGATGCACCGAATATTATGCAGCCGAAATTGTTTGGCAGAAAATGGTGTTTTCCACAACCTTTAATAAACTACTATTTTTAGTAGTTTCAGTGTTTGTAGCCATTGACACTCGCACACACAAATGGCTTCCATCACTCATTTTAGCCACTTTCATGATTTTGTTTCATGTTTGTAAATTAAATATTAGTAATAATGTAACATACATACATCTTCATTCATTCATATATATATACAAGGGTTAGACAATGAAACTGAAACACCCCGTTTTAGACCACAATAATTGATTAGTAGGTGTAGGGCCTCCTTTCGCGGCCAATACAGCATAAATTCGTCTTGGGAATGACATATACAAGTTCTGCACAGTGGTCAGAGGGATTTTAAGCCATTCTTCTTGCAGGATAGTGGTCAGGTCACTACGTGATGCTGGTGGAGGAAACCGTTTCCTGACTCGCTCCTCCAAAACACCCCAAAGTGGCTCAATAATATTTAGACACAAAGACTTGCTGTCTTGGTCACAGATGCACCAGCAAGACGTGCACCAACAATTTGTCCTCTTTTGAACTCTGGTATGTCACCATAATGTTGTGTGCATTGTAATATACTATATAACTGTGCTCTTACCTGCTAACTGAACCTTCACACTCTGCTCTTACTGGTGCATTGTGACATTAATGAAAACCTGAGCCACTGTGACAGTGATCAGAAGATCAGAAAACTGGGTTACACTACATTTGATGTGGTACAGCTTCTGTGGTGAGCACCTGCTGACAGTGGCCTCCAAATCCCCAGATTTCAAACAGTTCATTGGTTTGGAGCTGTTTTACACTCAGGACTAAATGTTTCACATTGTTAATCTTACATTGTGGTACTTTTGTTTATATTTCAATCCTACTTGTCAATGGCTTTGTGTTCAGAGACTTTATGTTCCTGTTTGCTTCAAAACATTTGTTGATAATTGAGAGAATATGTGAGGTCACATTTGTTTAAGTCTATTGTTTTGAGTACTTTGTGTTCTAGACAGTGTGATGGAATTCTGTCTTCATATTGTGCATTTTCACTCCTGTCCTCTAAGTGGCGGCAGTGTGTAGAGGATGGTCCGAGCTCCTGCAGCGTGCTCTGATGTCTCCTACAGAGGTGGAATGTTGGCAATGGCCTTAACCAAGATTTAAACCCCAGTAACCTCCTAACGAAGTGGCTGTCCAGCTTTCACTTGCCAAAGCCCCACATTCCTCCTGTTGAAGTTTGTTTTCTTGCATGTCTTTGAGTCCTGTAAGGTTTGTCATCTTGATGTGTGTGTGTATTTTGGTTGTAACTCAACCCTTGCTGATGACAAAGCAATATGGCATTGTTCTTCTTAAGTAAACCAAGGGCAAGGTAAAGTTCAGTTGTCACTTCTGCTTGCATAAGTTCTATTAAATCAAGCTATACATGTGTACTCTGCACATTAGCCTGTTTGTATAGTACATCATAGCTTAACTCAGGTCTGGATTTTTTTTCATTAAAAAGAAATGGCTGTGTGTACGGTGGGCATTTTGACCAATCACAATTCAGTTTTTTCTTCTGTGAGTTTTTGATGAGTCAAGGTTCATGGTCACATTTAGGTTCATATTTGGGTCATGTCAAATTATTCCCTCACCAGAGCTTTTTAATACATTAAAAAAAAGCTGTATTGGTATTTGTGCAACATTTTGTTCTTCAATTGATGCAACTAATTGTAGCTTCACTAACTTTTCTTTTGGCTACAGTGGACTTTATTATTTACTTCCATGATTTCTCTGACTTGTGACTTTCTGGAAAGTGACTTGTACAAACTCTGATTCAAATTCAGTCAATAATAGTCAAGTTTTCTGACTGATGATTGGAAAAGTTTCCCATTTTCTTTTTCTAGCATGTTTAAACCATTTATGACATTTCACCCAGTTGACGTCTGTGAAATAAAATCTATGATGACATTTCTTCCTGCTGCTTTTGTGCGAGTGTCAGTTAATTATAGATTCCCTGCTGCTTTGTTCCACTGTAAACACTCTACACTATGTACCCAAAAGTAACACCTTGTTTACTGACTTTATCTACCTTGAGATGCACAAATAATTAGCACGTTCAGTTGTGCTTAATCAGCTTGTGTAATCTTTCTGGAAAAGCATTGCCACTAGAATGAGTCTCTCTGAAGCAACTACACGTGAGTCTAAGGTCATCATACCCAATGCCAGGTGTCCTCCATCATTGGACTGCTTTCCCTGAGCTTTTGTCTTTGGGAAGAGTTAGAGTGGTGTTTGAGATCCGGAGCTAAACGCCCAACAACATAACCTCTCTAATGTTCTCTCATGGTTGAATGCAATCAAATCCTCATTGCAGTGTTCCATCTTCAAAGCCTTCTCAGAAGAACAGAGGCTGCTACTGCTTCAACAAGATATAAACTCCCTATTAATAGCCTTGATTTCCGAAGAAATGCTGCATGAGAACTTTTGGACATATACAGCATATATCTGAATGAGGTAATGCAGCACCAAAGCAGTAGTTCACCTCAGGATTATCGTGTTTGTTCCTCAGGGAAGATGGCTTCTCTTTGGTTTCTAAAGCACCTCCTCCACCACCACTTTCCATTCTTCCATCCTCGACTCCAGAAGGGTGAGCAGACCGCTAATAACAGGAGGCTGTTTGTCTAGGGCCTCTGTGATCCAGGCTCACTGACTGCTTCCCATTTCACTGGAAATTAGGCCCAGACCCTGCGCCTGTGATTGTTTTAATTCCACTAACAAATGATCTGAAAATAAATATATTGGGGTATCTGCTGCTGCCATAATGGCTCCTTTGTATGCGATTGGGCATACTGAATGTGTGTGTGGTAGACAGAGTGTGAAGGAAGAGTGGTGAATGTTAAGGAATGATGGGTAGAGACTGAATGGATACCGTGCTTCTCGTTTGTGTTTTTATTGTTCCTTTTAGGCTTTTCGTGTCCTCCTTATGCATTTTCATTTTCTTTTCTCCCAGTTGCTTAATATTTCATTGCCATTCCCAATTAATTTGCTATAAATTCTTTCTTTTCTTCTCTTCTCAAAATTTTCCTTTTCTTCCCTCTGTATTTGAACTTGCGTGCTCGCTATGGCTTTTTTATTGCTTTTGTCAGTGCATTAGAGAAGGTCTAGTGGCAATACTGGGACTCTACCAGTCCTGCCTAATGCACATACATTGATGAGAAACACATTTTGTTGCCTGTGAAGTACTGTAGAAGATTGATTACCTGTATCTAGTTACTGAACACACACACACAAATGCAGACCACGCATATGAGGACCTTAATGATGTCATGCTTCCTCATCATGATCCCTTTGTGTACTGTAACAGGACTACTGATCCACTCAGCACAGTTATTCAGTGATGTAAATATTGGTCAGAGTTTCTAGAGTAGCATATTTGACCCAGTCATGAGCCTACCCTCAACCGAATACAGCTTCAGCTCATTTGCATGAATTCAATGTTCTAGAAGGAAACCTTTCTCTGAGTCTTCTCAAGTAATTTACGGTGCTTTCTCAACAGTTCTAGAATAGTGAAATCAGTTACAGTTTCATCAAAATAAACTTCTCTAAGGACTGAGACGCTGACACTGATCCGAGGATTGCAAGTTTGAATTCAGATCATGCCGCTTGCCATCGACAGCCGGGGTCTGAGAGAGTAAAATTGGCCATGCTCTCTCTGGGTGGGTAGATGGCGCTCTCTTCCCAGCACTACTAAGTAATGTCCGCTGGCTCAGGCATCTGCTAACTGATCCTGCGGTTCCCTCCGAGCATGTTGGTTGCGCAGCGGTGATGTATCGGCAGCAGTTAGAAAAGAGGTGGTGACTGACTTCACATGCATCAGTGGACACCTGCACAAGTCTTCACCCTCCTAGAAGTCAGGACATTAAAAGCGAGTCCTAGTGGACTGGTGGGTTAATTGGCTACTAATACATTTGGGGGGAAAATGGGTAAAAATAAATAAATAAACTTCTCAAAACAGCATATTGGGTCCAAGACTTTAATCAGCAAGCCAAGGACATGAGGATAAATCGCTGAGAGGACCCAAGATGATGAAGGTTTGCAGTTAAACAGAAATGTGTATGATAAAAATATAAATTATTTTACTTAGTTTTCTTTCAGTACTTTTCCTGGTTTGTTTGGGGTTCTCGTAAGCCTTTTCCACTTTCTTCATTTTATAAAATGCCTGTTAATGTTGCTTGTCCTCCATTAACACTTTCAAGGGAAGGAATTCTTGCAGACCCATTTCATTGTTTGTCCATTTCTTGCTCTCTGACGCACATATCTAGTAATTTTCAAGATGGGAACCTTCAGAATTCTCTACAAGAACAAGCTTGTGCACAGTAGTATTAGTAGACAAATCTAATGCTCTTGAAAACCAAATTGTCCTTTAGATGTTGGAATGCTGAGATGTTCCTCTGCTTCCCTATATGGAAAAAGCCCAAGGACAATGATTTGAAAGCCCTCCATGCTTGAATCTCCCTCCCCAGACCATGCCTTTGAGGAATTCGTAATTAGCGTTGTCCTCACAAAACAACTGTCATGGCCATTGACGTGGATATTGACGTGGGCATTGACGTTGGGCGCTCATCGTTAGGAGAGTTGTACTCGGTTGAAGTAGAAGAATGGTTCTCTTCAATTTGCATCCAGGCATTCTTTGGTGCTTTGTCCTTTTTAATGAATTATATGCCTTGTTGCGTGTCCTTTAGATGGAAGAGGGAGATATTTTGTCAAGACATTTGAGTAGTTTGGAACCATCCTGGGAAAAGTTGACAGTTAATGAAAGCTCAGGTCTGACTCCTTTTGAGTGTATTCAGAGCTCAATAATTGCTCCTCTCTTCACAGAGGGTTTTTCCCCGTACTCCTGCCAATGACCTGCTTTGACGATTTGCATATTCTAGCTGTGGTGGTAATGGAAATTAATCATATTCATTGTTGCAGGTATTTTGCTGAAAAAATCCATATCCTCAAAAAAAGCTTTTCACTCAACGTTTGTATTTGTGTGTCTTGCAGGCCCAGGTGCAGAGCTCTCGTGACAGTGATGTTACACATCAGCAGCGAACAGGTAGTGGGCGGAGATTACGAAAGGAGGTGGGTTCGGGCACAGATCTGGATCGGTCAGGTGGGAGCCCACTTTCAGAACAGGATTCTGGGATACTTGATGTAGAGGATGATGATGATGAGGTGAGTGTAAATAAAAAATTTCGCTTTGTTATTCTAATTGAAAAATTGAAATGATTCTAGATTCATCTTTAAATTTAAAGATAGCAACCTGTATTACATACAGTCAGTCTGACAGATTACACTATATGTAGAGCATTCTTGTGCCTGAACTGTAACCAGTAACAAGCTGTCACCACTGTGTTCTAGCTTGTGTCAAGCTGTATGAATTAAACTTGTCAAGTTGTCTTGCCATCAAATATTGCCAATTTCCAAAGGTACCCAGACTCTCTTAGATTTAGTGAATTCAACAGAATACACACCCTACCAACATGTATAGACACTAGGGACAGGGAACATATGCCACAGTCTTGCAGCCTAAGCCTACCTCCAAGTTAAAGCATTGGCTAGAGGGGTATAAAGCCCCGCAGCAATGTTCTGTGGATCAGAAGAGTCAGAGTGTTGTCATCCAATTTCAGTCGGAGACCTCACTAATACTTTCATTTGCTTAATTATCATAGCAGTCTTCCAACATCAGTGGTAAAGCCTTCTCAAAAGAGTAGATACTGCTACAACAACACATTTATTACCCCAAAATTTAGAAGAAAACTAGATGAACATGTGTCTACAAACTTTTTAACAGTCTTTATCATCACACTAGTCTTTGTCATGCTTTTCACTTGGTTGAAACCTGCTTGGTTTCATTCTGAAACTTTGCTTCATTTGGAGTTTTGCTGGTGTTTGGTACTTTATGAGACATTCCACTGTGACAGTAAAGCTTTGGCAACTGTGGAAAAACACCTAAACCCGTCCTAATAGAAGAAATCCAAGTTTGACTGATCATAGTGATGCATATAGATAGAAGCCCAGTAGTTAGTAGTTAACTATCACACTGCTTCCACTGTGGACCTCATGGTGTTGTCTGGCTGAAGGCCCACTTGTGTCCCCTCCCTTTGTAAACGGCCCGTCGCGTCTCTCTTCATGTCTGTTGTTAGGGCTGCCCCACTTCTTTGAGACGAGGGGGTGTGAAATGTGTGAGAGACGTGTGGAACATGTGAGACGTGCTGTCCAGCTGTGGGTTCTAATTCCTGACAGACACAGTGAATGAGCTTTTAGGCTTTTCCCATAGTAGCAGACTAATAGAACGTTTGGAGCAATGCTGTTGTTTATCAGATGGTCAGTACACCATGCTGTCAACACAAAGCTCACATGATCTGCATAAAAGTTATGTTTGTGCCCTGTTATTGTGAAGTTTTGCCTCTTTGGCTTTGATTTAAACCCAGTGAGGATGCTGTTTTAAAAACGGAGCACACCGCAAGCTTTTTGGTGTGGTTCACATGTCCATGTCTGGTATTGTATGATTTCATAATGCCTCGAAGCTGTGGTTTCCAACTGTGGTCGTGGTACCCTTGCCCTGCGCATTTTAGAGGTTTCCATACAAAAACACACTTGTCATTTCAGGAACAGATTGTTAATGAACTAGGCTTCGCTTCCTAAAATCATGTTACAGATTTCCAGTACGGCCTCTGATACAAAAAAATCTCATTAACAATTGATTGTACTCAATACTGATATCATATTGATCATTTAAACACATTTAATGTAAATAATGCAATGTAAAATTTGTAATAATAATAATAATAATAATAATAATAATAATAATAATAATAATAATAATAATACAGAGCTTTTGTCTTAGTGTCTTAGTGTTCTTTTAACATGGGATAAATTTCACTTTGAGCTTAAGTGACCTGGCTAAACTGAAGCATCCGGCTTTATTAAATACCCTCAGGCTTTTGGATGAACCAAAGCATTCGCATGTCTAAACAGTATCACCTCAAGGTATTTTTTCTATATTCTGGAAGATATATTGAAAAATATCTTAATTGTGATGTAATTAGGTAATATTGTATGTAGCAATATGATTAGAATGTGAAATTTTGTTAGCACAGCCCTAACTTGAATATTGAAATTGAAAAATGTTGAATATTGAACTTTTATCATTATATACCCTGTAATCACTGCTGTCACTAGAGTGATAATGTTCCATTTGAGATTTTTTGCTCACTTTCCCCCCTTCAAATATTTATTTGGTTTATTTTTTTGACACCCCCCACCCCCATCATCTAACCCTTCAGCAGCACCAGGACTGCAAACCACTGTTTTATAGCAACTTCACCGAGCACACTATCAGCATTCTTCACTGTGACTAGTTCATTCCACAGTGACCCAAGGGATCTTTAAAACTGTTGTTGACCCACAGCAGTATCCACGTTTTGACTTCAGTGTCCCTCTTTTGACCTCTCAGCCCTTTCCTTCTCGATCTGCCTCACCCTTCATGTGCGTCACCACTCTTTCCTGAAGTTCCTAGAGCCGTTCTCGTACAAGGGGCCTGCTTGTGCCAGCCTTTATTCTGCCCGCCTCTTGGCTGTCTCAGGACTTACCAACAAGGTCACTGATCAGTGACCGCTGCTCAACCCTGTGCCACCTCCTCTACCTCTTCTATTCTTCACCCAAAGCTCTGGCTTTATATGAGCACCCTGGGGGAATCTATTCGTACACACAGTCCCAACACTCTTCCACTGCTGGTGCCCATGTGTTTTTCTTCCTTGTTTGCTCTGGGTTATTGTTTAGTGCTGCGTTCTGCTCCAGAGCTATGACTCCACAGCCTCTCAGTGTCTTTTCTTGGTTTTCTATGGGCACCACATGAAAAACAGGCATTGTTTAGCTGCCATTGGTTTGTGAAACTTTAGGGAGTTATGACATTTCAGTGTGAGTGGTAGCCTAGTGAGGTGTTGGGTGAAGTGTGTTTTACAAGGTTTATAATCACGGTATTTGATATTATTCTGTAGCAGATGCTTAAATGTAAAATGTATGTATTGCTTGTACTCTAAATTTTTGTAGCTTCCAGATAATTTTCTCTCTTAATAGTTCATTGTATTTTCCATCTGATTTTGAATGCCAAAAAATCTGTTTTTATACAGCATCTACTTTAAATAAATGGAAAATGTTTGTTTATTTTATGTAAAAATTAACATGAAAAAATGAATTGTTACAAAAGATATATTTTTAAATTATATATATACACACACACACACACACACACACACACACACACACACACACACACACACACACACACACACACACACAGTCATGGCCAAAAGTGTTTTTTTTTCATGGCCCTGAATTTTTTTCCAGAAAATGAAGTATTTCTCCCAGAAAATTATTGCAATTACACGTTTTGTTATACACATGTTTATTTCCTTTGTGTGTATTGGAACAACACAAAAAACAGAGGGAAAAAAGGCAAATTTGACATAATTTCACACAAAACTCCAAAAATGGGCCGGACAAAATTATTGGCACCCTCAACTTAATATTTGGTTGCACACCCTTTGGAAAAAATAACTGAAATCAATCACTTCCTATAACCATCAACAAGCTTCATACACCTCTCAACTGGAATTTTGGATCACTCTTCATTTGCAAACTGCTCCAAGTCTCTCATATTTGAAGGGTGCCTCCAACAGCATTTATAAGATCCCTCCACAGG
>BRDA01014077.1:51931-87063 GCA_036984385.1 Crenuchus spilurus
TCACAGTCTTTCGACTCAACGCAGGATCCAGTACCCAGAAGGTCGTCCTGTTACTGGGGTTTGTATGAAGTTTTTCGTGGGTCTTTACCTACCTTTGTTTCGCGACCTCTCAAGATTTCACCGGTCGTTACTCTCCATCCATTTCTGGGTGCTTTTTGAAGTATGTTTGGGGTCATTGTCCTGCTGGAAGACCCATGACCTAGGACGCAACTCAGCTTTCTGACACTGGGCTCTACATTGCGACCCAAAATCCTTTGGTAATCTTCTGATTTCATAATGCCTTGCACACAGTCAAGGCACCCAGTTCCAGAGGCAGCAAAACAACCCCAAAACATATTTGAACCTCCACCATATTTGACTGTAGGTACTGTGTTCTTTTCTTTGTAGGCCTCATTCCATTTTCGGTGAACAGTAGAATGATGTGCTTTACCAAAAAGCTCTATTTTGGTCTCATCTGTCCACAAGATGCAAACTGCAGTTTAGCTTTTTTATGTCTCTGTGTCAGCAGTGGGGTACTTCTGGGTCTTTTGCCATAGCATTTCATTTCATTCAAATGTTAGTTTGAGCTAACACTGATGCACCCTGCGCCTGCAGGACAGCTTGAATTTCTTTGGAACTTGATTGGGGCTGCATATCCACCATCCGGACTATCCTGCGTTGCAACCTTTTATCAATTTTTCTCCTCCAGCTACAGTGCCGTGGGTTGTAAACTTCTTGATTATGTTGCGCACCTTGGACAAAGGAACATCAAAATCTCTGGAGATGGACTTGTAACCTTGAGATTGATATTTTTCCACAATTTTGTTTCTCAAGTCCTCAGACAGTTCTCTTCGCCTCTTTCTGTTCTCCATGCTTAGTGTGGCACATGCAGACACACAATGCAAAGATTGAGTCAACTTCACTCCTTTTTATCTGGTTTCAGGTGTGATTTTTAAATTGCCCACACCTGTTACTTATCACAGGTGAGTTTCAATGAGCATCACATGCTTGAAATAAAGTTATTTACCCTCCATTTTGAAATATATATATATATATACACACACACACACACACACACACACACACACACACACACAGTCATGGCCGAAAGTGTTGATATATATATATGTATTTTTCTTTTGATAAAATAAAAACTTTTATGAAAAATTACTTTAAAAAAAATTTATGACTGAACATAAACATGTAGGATTTTTTTTTTCTTGCAACTCAGATTTGTGCCAAACGGGGTTGCACTTCAGCAAGACAGAAACAGAGTGCTCAATTCTACTTGTTTAGAACTTATTCAGACATCAATAACGGTTCCATTGATGTTTTTGCTGAATTTTTTTCAATGCTCTTATAACACGTTTCGTTAAAGCAAAATCATCAGATCAAAAGGCAGATAAATGGAGTAGAAAGAAGAGGATTTCAGGTATTTTATGGCTCTTCCCTTTTACATGCATCTTAAAAAATAAAATCTCTGAATGTAAGGAATGTATGCTAGAGGTAAAAGGAAGGTGCCAAAATCTATGCAATTTTAGGTCTTATGAATTAAAATGTACGTCATTCTATAATTGAGAAAACAACACTGATTATAAATGAAAGAATGAAAAGAGTGAAGAAGATAAACTAACAACTACAGTAAACCCCTCGTATTCGCGTGGGTTAGGGACCAGAACCTACCGCGAATAGCGCAAATTCGCGAATACTTGTAACCCCCCTAAAAGTGCTTATAAGTAGCTATTTTGATGTTTAAATCCAACCATGCGCCTGAAATATCATCCCTAACACTTCAGAAACACGTGTAAAGACATAGAAAATAAAGTTTTTTCTCGCTCTCTCTCTCTCAAATTCAAATTCAAACAAGCTTTATTGACATGACCATATCGATACAGTATTGTCAAAGCATTATGAGAACTTCAAAAAAAAAAAAAAAAAATTGACAAAAATAAATAAATAAAAATAAATAAAATGTGAGTAAGAACCAATCTCTCTCGGTCTCTGAGAGCTGCTTTCACTTCGTGGCTTTGTGTTGTGCAGATCAGCCAATGGCCTTGTACGGCCATCCGAACGCCAGCCAATAGCGTTCGAGTATTGGAGCATGCATGTACCCAACTGTTGTACAGTACATATTGTAGCGTTTCAGGCGTCCACTGGCCGTGCGTCGGTTTACATATTTCCCATGGGTCTGTTGGGGTGGGCTGTTGTGGGTTAAATGTGTTCTAATTTAGCTTAGGGGTGAAGTAAGTGGGGTTCTAGTTGTGTTCATTGTGTTAAAGTTGTCCTTGGTGTGTGACTGTTAGGATAGGGACAGCGGCTTACCACCAGTGTGGGACATATCAGGGATAGATAACGGTCTGAATGAAGTGTGTGTGAGGAGGTTGTTCTGCCGGTTCACTGTACTATAATTACTTTTACTAATCATTAAATAATTTGTTTGCTAAAAAACCTCAAACACTAAGCAGTCCCATGTCTGAATCAGACGTTTGAATGGTAAAGTACTAGTAAATATTACTATGAAGATATTGTTGGTGTCCATTTTTTTTCTGGCTGTAGTCTGTTATCACATTAAGTCTGAAACAGCTGTTATATTGTATTATAATGGATCTTTCTGTTGTAGGTGCCTGGTGCTCATGACTTGGTGGATTTCTCTCCTGTGTATCGCTGTCTGCACATCTACTCTGTGCTGGTGAGTCCACATTTACACTTTGATCCTTCTCTTGGTTTGGCTTTCCTTGTCTTGGTCTTCATATATTGTGTTGTCTGGATTTCACACACTATGTTATATGTATGTATTTATAACACTGTTCATGGTCTCACACTGCAGTTCACTTTCTCACCCTGTACTGCACTGCCTCTCACCTTCACTCTCTCTTCTGGTTCTTTTGTATCATTTTTATCTTGAGATAATGTGTCTGTTTTATATCTGATAAGCTTGTCTTGTTCTGTTTTTTCATGGATTTAGTTCAGTATGACCACTGAAGGAATAATATGCAGAAGTATGTTGCATTGTGCATACCATGTGTTTGCTGAAAATCTGTATTGAGAACATGCTATGTAACTATTAGCCATCAGATGGCCTTTCTCTGTTACACCCATCTTTTGTCAATTTTCTGCTACCGTTGTCTTGTTGACCAGATGACCAGTGTCTCTAACCCATGATGGCCCAGCTTTCAGTGAGCTAGCTGTTTGTGTCTGTGGATCTGTGCGGACAAATAAACCTGTTTTCCCTGATGTGAAGGGTCTGTTTTAGGATTAATTTGTACACCATGTATTTGGACTGTAATAATAAATTGTCACAATATAAGTTACAAAGCACTTCCAAACAGCTAGTGTCTAGTAACTGAATAGAATCACGTAACTGATCGGATGTCCAATGATTCGATTTCCTTTCTTGATTTTCTGTGGACTGAATGACTGCAACTGAAATAAATGGAAAATTGTATGCATTTAATTTCTGAGTCAATCATATCTTTACTGTTTTGCTGGACCATTTTGTTTGTTCTTGTTCTGAATGTGTGGTATATTGGGCACGATAAAAATGCCTTCATGTACCACAGTCATCCACCTGTAAATGAAGGTATTCCCTGCAGAATTCCACTTTGCATGTGACTGCCAGTTAGCCTTAGAGAATTCCCTCTCTAGAGGGTCCTGGAAATCTGCCTGCCTAAATAAACAGGCACTTAGAGTGGCTGCCATGATGGATGAGCCCCTGTGCTGCTTCTGCTCCCAGAGACCTTTGTTAGCTGTGCTAATTGATTTAATATTATTTTGCAGTAAACCAGTATTTGTCAAATCACGTCTCTACTTACTGTTTGCTTTTCTTTGAGCTTGTAAGTGCAGCTGTGACTCAGAGTGTGAGTAATATGCTGTGTTTGTGTGTATATGCCAAATGTGTGTTGACAAGTCACTATATTCTCCTGGGCCTGTTGAACTCTTAAGCTAAATGCCAAGGTTTTGGCCCTACACGATTAGTGTCCCACATGGGTAGAGAGTGAGCCTTTGTACAATGGTCTTTATATTGGGACTGGGTGAGAATGGCATGTGAATAAAAGAGGAAATGTTACTGTACTCTTGAGAGTTGTACTCGTGTTTACTGATACCAAAGGGTAGTGAAGAGAATAGGTGAAGCAGTTTATGGTCAGTACAGTGTTGCGAGAGGACGGTGACCAGGTATAGCAGAAGTGTGCTGGAAATATTTAGAGGTGGGATGTAAGGTGAAGGTGAAACAATGCAAAGAATGGGAAACACAATGCATTTTATTTATGTTGTGCTATTTAGGCTTAAGGTTACTTCATATAGACAGACAAAAGGAACATTAAAAATACAGTCGGCACTCATGTAAAAGGTGACGGAAATTTAAAATGTAAGTAAATACCAAACAAGACAACATTGTGCTGGTGCATCCCCAAAAATAAAATATACAGAGCAAGGTCATTTGTGTTCAGAATTTTTATTTTTACCTTGATTTTCTCTTCAGTGTGTTTTGGTAGCCAGTCGACCCACCCATTCATTGACTCTCACTATCACTTGTAATGTACCTGACAGTAGGAGGATGCAGACTAACACATGCCTCCTCCGATACATGTGAAGTTAAGCTCCGCCTCTTTTAGAACTACTCTGCTAATACATTGCTGACCGGCAGCCAAAGCTCGGTGGAAAGTGCAGGATCCCCAATTCTGATGGATCACCTGGGACGACTGAGCCAGCTGACATTACTTAGCCCCAGCTGCCGATCTCAAGGAGCATAACCTGGATTCAAACTTGTGATCCTCAGATTGTAGTGATGGTGCCTTAGTCCGCTGAGCCCATGTTCGTTATTTAATTCCAGAAGGAAAACTGTCATATATTTATATTAATTATATATAAAGTGACATATTTCAAGCTTTTTTGTTTTAATAGTGATGCTGTTTGAATGGTAATTTACTCAAACTTTAAATGAAATGTTTTAATAATTTGAAAGTCTGGATTTCTGATTTTCATTAACTATAAACTATATACTGATCAACAGCAAAACAAAAAAGGCTTAAAAAGTCACTTTACATGTAATGAATATAAAATATGAGTAAGTTTTTTTTATTTAAATTGTGAACAACAATGAACTGCTCACAAAATTTAAATGACTTTTACTAGCACAATCCAATTTTGAGTATTAGCTCATGTCATCATTTCTAATAGGAGACAGCAGATATGACTTTTTCCAGTACTTTGAATAGGAAATACATTCTGTTTCTTTCTTTTCCTCCTGAAGGTATAACTTGTCATTTCTTGCTGTGGTACCAGCCTGACCTCTGGCTCCAAAACTTTGGGAAATCACACTGCACACTTGTATTCTTTAAAGTGCTATGTAGGATGTCCCAGAAGAGCTGGTTTCCTGAAGCTCTAGTCTACATACAGTATATACAGAAATGTTGTTGAGGTTATAATTGACTTTGTCCATCATTACTTCAAACTTTAGACTAAATTTTGTAAAATGTTTCTCTGAAACAGGAAAAGTGAAGCTCAGAGGAGATTATAGGAGAAGAAGGAAAAAAGATAGAACTTGGAGATGTAAAGGAAGGATGGAGCTTTTTTCCCTCTTGGTCTCCTTTAACTCCTGGTCTAAATGTCTTCAGATGGAGGTAGTAAGAAAGGAAGAATGAAAGACAAATACAGAAAGAAGAGGAAAGAGCTGTATAGGCATGGAGGCACTGAGGGAGGTCTGCCCAGGAGAAATCTGAGTAAAAATCATTCATAAGAAGACAAAGTCTGTTCATCTTGGCAGTGTCTCTTCTCAGTTATTTCTAGTCACATCAGGCCAGAGTTACAAAGCTATTTATATGGGCAGAAAGTGTTTATTTGCTTAGAAAACACTAATATTAAAATAAATACAAGTAAGATAAAAGAATGATTGTATGTGAATGTGTTGGTTTAACCCTTTACAAACCTTTCCTCATACCAGTCCAGTAATATTTAAGAAAAAGAACTGTTGTCAATCCTCTTTTCTGTGTTTTACCCATCTGTGTAGTGAATACACACACATACACACCCATCTGGAGCAGTGAGCAGCCAGTTGCTGCAGCGCCTAGGGAGCAGTTGAGGGTTATGTACTTCACTCTAGGGCACTTTAGCCGTGAATGTATGCTAGTTATTTTTTGTGTGGTGCATTAGAACCTATGACCATTCGGTCCCAAGCTCTCTTTTTGGCCTTTAGGATATGGCTGCCCCCCTTTGTAGACATCATCATTTAACTGTTATAAACTAGAATATAAAACTGATATGAAGTTGAATGTAAGATATATTTGATTCTCTTTATTTATAAACATGTGTTTTTATGAGTTTTTGTAAGCTTCTAACAATTGTATCCTTCTATTCTCATGCACACTACTTTACTCCCCAAACCAGATAATAGATGGATTTGATGATATGAAATATTGAACACAATTTAAATTGGTTAGTTTTGTATACTATTGTGCCTCAAACATTTTTTAAACTGATATTTGATTTTATATTTTTGCATGTACAGAGATATTTCAAACCTTTTTTAAAATTTTATTGTATTTTAGGATGCTTGTGTTCACCCTACTGAAAGTCAGGGACATTGCAAAAGTCATGGGGAGAGTCCTAATGGATGGCATGGGCAAATTCGTCTACTACTACATTGATAAGGGGATAAAATTTGGCAAAAATGTAAGAATTTTTTTTATAAAAAAGTAGAGTAAATTTACTTTTAATAAAATGGAATGATTGAATAAATGAATTACTTATATAGAGCCTTTCTAATGCCCAGGGATGCTTTCAACATAATCTTTTTACACACTTAATACACACTTGTGAGAAGTGGCAGCCAATGATGCACAGCGTACTCTCAACCGTCCACCTGCAGGACTACGTCAAGCACTAGGGGGATCACCCAGGAGTGGCAGACCATATCTGCGCATGCACCCATACATTCATACACACGCAGACATGCACATTAATTCACACACAGGAGGGTTATTTAGAGTAGCCAGTTCAGCAGATCTCAGGGCCAGTGCTCCACGTACACAGACTGTGCTCTGTGCATGGGGCCTCATTTTTGATGAGTAAAACTTGGCTGTGCACCCCCCATCCCCCCACCCCGGACCGAAAGTAAGATTAGAGCAAAAATCCTTTTTTTGCACAAGCATCTGCCCACCAAAAAATGGCCCTCCAGCAGTGGACTTTGATCTAACAGGGGAGAGAATTGCAAGGTGGAGACTTGCGTGTGAAAGGGAGGTAGGATGGGGTCACACAAAGCATTTGTGCTTAGGGAGCCCAGATGCCTAGCACCGGAACTGCCTGATCTCCATATTTGTGGACTGTGGGAGGAAACCCACGCAGACATGAGGAGAACCTGGAAACTCCACCCAGAGTTGGACTTGAATCCAAGACCCCAACGCTGAGAGGCGATTATGTCAACCACTAAGCCACCCTGCTGCCGAGTATCAACATTAAAACCAAATAATGCTTGAAATGTCACGTTGTGTAATGAATCTAAAATATGAAAGTTTACCTTTTTGAATTAAATTATGAACACAAATGAACTTTGTTCATTCTCATGTTTGGAGATGTTCAAGGGTCTTTGTTGTATTACTTCACAAACTCTACCTCTTCTGCACAACAGTAGTGAGCTATGCTATTGACAGACTCTCAATCCACAGAGGGGTCTCCGACTGATGACTTTTAGGTTTTAGGTTTGAGCCCTACTGGATTTCAGTCTCTTTAATCAGTGCAAAAATCAAGTCTTTGGCTGAAGTGAAAAAGAGCAGTTGGAGTGAAGAAAAGGGATGGAAAGTGGAAAAAGATCATACGTGTATCATTTTTTTTTACATTGAAATGAAGAAAGCAAACAGTACACGTGCTGAAAAGCCATCACATTTAAAACCACCCGTACTGTACAAGACCAAGTTCAGGGGACACGTTGAGTCCTGGACTCCAGAAGTCCTGTGTTATCTGGCACCAAGATGTTAGCAGAAGATCCTTTAAGTCCTGGAAGATGCGAAGTGGATCCGCCAAAGATCAGACTTGTTTGTTTTGCATATCTCACAGATGCTCAATCAGATTGTGACCTGGGGAGTCTGGAGGTCATGTCAACACCTTGGACTCTGTTGTGTTCCTCAGACTGTTTCTGAACAGTTATTACAATGTGGCAGGGTACGTTATTCTTCTGAAAGAGGAAACTACCATTAGAGTGTGTTCTTGGTCTGCAGTGTTGAGGTAGGTGAAGCATAACAAAATAAAATCTACACGAATGCCAGAACCTGGGCATTGTGCTGACTCTGCCAGCTTGTCTTCATCCCATTGTGCACCCTGCTGTCATTTCGTCCACAAGAAAGTGATGCACATTTGCATGATATTCATCCTTTTGCCAGGCCAGCTTCTTTCATTGCTCCATGATCCAGTTGTGATGCCCACTTTAGGCACTGGTGGCAAAGGTCAGGGATCAGCATGGCCATTCTGACTGGTCTCCGGGCACACATCAAGTTGTGATGTGCATTGTGTTCTGATGCCTTTTTATAATAGCCAGCATAAACTTTCTCAGCTTATTGTACTACAGTAGCTCTTCTGTTGAGTTGGACCAGATAGACTAACTATGATCATTTTTGATGCTTTGTAGCAAAATTGTTTAGTATGACTCATGCAGATCACACAAAGGAATATAAATGAGAACCATGCTGCCAAAGAGAAAAGCACAGAAGGATACAGTAAGAATGCAGGGAAAGTGGTTTTGAGGTGGTAATTAAAAGTGACCTCGAGACCACTGTGCCTTTCACCTCTCATTGTTGTTTCATTTCCATGTTCCTTGGGTTCATTTGTCCTTTCGGCATTGCCATCTGTTCTTTTTTTTGTTTGTTTGACTATTAGACAAGTGTGCCAGAAACAATAAACTCACATGCTGTTATAGCCTTTTTTGATATAACAAGACTTACTCAGTCAGAAGCCATCAGGGATGCTATTAGCAGCCAAGAAGACAGAGTGGATCCAGCTCATGCATTGATTTTGATGAGTTACAGATATCACAGTCTAATTGAGACCTTCAGTGTGAGAACTTTGTTGGTCTTTCTATCTGTCAGTCAAAAGTTTGAGCACATCTACTTATGAAGGGTATTTTTGTGCTTGAGACTATTAGTGAACTTGTCAAAAATATGAAGTAAAATACAATTGTTCTTCCAACATTTGTACATTCTACAACGATGCTTCATTTTGTTTGGCCTTGAGCACTCTCTTTTATGTGGTGCCACCTGGGCAGTTTTCCAGCATTAAAGAAGAGCTAAATGACTGCTGAAAACTATTTGATTTATATTTAGCTTAGTATGACAATGTACAGTGGGGAAAATAAGTTTTGGATACAATGCCAATTTTCCATGTTTCCACCTACAAATAATGGAGAGGTCTAATTTTTATCATCGGTGCACAGACCTATTAATTTTTCTTAAAGAAGCCCTCCTATTCTGCACTGATTACCTGTATTAATTGCACCTGTTTGAACCCGTTACCTATATAAAAGGCACCTCTACATACACAATCAATCACACTCCACCCTCTCCACCATGGCCAAGACCAAAGAGCTGTCTAAAGACACCAGGGACCTAATTGTAGACCTTCACAAGGCAGGGAAGGACTACTGGTCAATGACCTGAAGAGAGCTGGGATCACAGTCTCAAAGAGGACCATAAGTAACACTACGCTGTCATGGTTTAAAATCCTGCAGGGCACGCAAGGCCCCCCTGCTTACGCCAGCACATGTCCAGGCCCATTTTGAATTTGCCAATGACTATCTGGATGATCAAGAGAAAGCCTGGGAGAAGGTCATGTGATCAGATAAAACCAAAATAGAGCTTTTTGATATCAACTCCACTTGCTGTGTTTTGAAGAAGAAGAAGGATGAGTGCACCCCAAGAACACTGTCTAAACCGTGAAGCATGGGCGTAGAAACTTACTTGGAGGTTGCTTTTCTGCAAAGGGGACAGGACAAGTTCACCGTATTGAAGGGAGGATGGATGGGGTCATGTATTGTGAGATTTTGGCCAAAAAACTCCTTCCCTCAGTAAGATCTTTGAAGATGGGTCATGGCTGGGTCTTATAGCGTGACAATGACCCAAAACACACAGCCAGGGCAACTAAGAAGTGGCTCCATAAAAAGTATTTCAAGGTCCTGGAGTGGCCCCATCAGTTTATAAAGCTGAACCCATTAGAAAATCTTTGGAGGGAGCTGAAAATGTTGCCCAGGACAGATTGGTGAAACCTGATTGATCTGGAGGAGTGGGCCAAAATGCCTGATGCAGTGTGTGCAAACTTGGTCAAGAACTACAGGAAACATCTGACCTCTGTAATTACAAACAAAGGTTTCTGTACCAAACTTTAAGTTCTGTTTTTCTATTGTATAAAATACTTAGTTCATGCAATAAAATGTAAATGAATTATTTTAAAATCATTTTTAGATTCTGTCTCTCACAGTTGAAGTGTATCTACAATAACAATTACAGACCTCTCCATTCTTTGTAGGTGGGAAAACTTGCAAAACGGCAGTGTATCAAATACTTATTTTACCCATAGATTACCATACATTAGATTAGAATTGATATCTTTATTGTCACTGCTTCAGAACACAATGAAATTACAGCTGCCCAATCCTGTTGTATAAAGCAAAAAGGATGCACATCATACAACCACATAATCGACATGCATCGTCATACTAAACAAGTGAGACTTAAGACACTGACAGAGAACAAAATAAAGTGCTGAGTGACACACATTGCACTAAATATACATTCTAGTAATAAGTATTAAGTAGTACACTCTGGTTGTGGACCAATACAGGTAGGACCAACATGGTGGAGTGTGTCATTGTATCTGTTGAGAGACTGGATAACATTGGGTGGAAAAAACTGTAATAGTCTTTTGGTACATGTTTTAATTGGCCTGTAACGCCTCCATGAAGGCATCAGTTCAATGTGATGATGGCCAGGATGTGAGTCTTTTATGATATGTTTTGCAGTGGAGAGGTATCAGGTGTCCTCTAGTGGGGGAAGTGTAGAGTTAGTGTAGTAAGGGGCTTAACACACAGCCCTGTGGGAAGCCGGTGCTGAGTGTGATGGTGGGGGTCTAACCTGACAGACTGGGGTCAGTTGGTGAGAAAGGCCATGATCCAGGTGAGAGGAGAGACCAAGGTGGTGCAGCTTGCTGATGAGTATGTCCAGGATGATCGTGTTGAAGGCAGGGTCAGTTGTTAAAATAATTAAATATATTCTATTAGAAATAATCAAAATAATGTGAACTTCAGCTTCTAAAGGTGTCTTCTTTATGTTCGCCCAAACCAGAGTCAGTTTTGAATCTCACAAAGGTTGTGCAGATCTTTCTTCACATTGAGGAAGGTGGGCATCACTCTTATTTTCAAGGTCAAGCTCTTTTCACCCAGAGATGACCCACTATTGTACAGAGCCTCTGAGAGTTTGTGTGTTTATGTCCGTTTGTATCAGGGAGGAAACAGGCTCATGTACTGGGCAGGGTTTAGGTCCGAGCCTGTCTTTTAAACTCTAGCATCTCTCTTGGGGACCTGCTGGTGTATTGTGTGTGACTTTATTTTCCAGTGTTCCCTGTGCCGTGTTCAAGGAAGTTTTTCAACAGAAATTGTTTTACTGTCTGTCCACTTTGCCACCCTATCTGTCCTTATCTTTAACTTTTTTTTGTCAGTCGTCAGTGCCACAATATCCAAATTATTGAACAATTAACTTTGAATCTCAAAGGTTATCATGAAATACTTCATGGAAAAGACAGATATTGCTTTTTCCTTTTCATTCATCTTGTTTTTTATTTTTTACTGCACAACACGGGACGTTTGCCTGCATTTTTGGAGCTGTCCTTCATAACGTTGGGCAATATGATATGTTGACATTTTTGTAATAAACAGCATCAAAATATGAGTGTATTTTGGACATCAGTATATGCTCAACAAGTATACTAGTGCATCTAAAAAATTTGAATATTGTGATCATAATTTCATTCAAAAAGGTAAACTCACATTTAATTATAGATTATTACACATACAATTACATTTTAAGATGAAAGGGTTTTTTATCTGTTGAACAGTGTGGCTTATATTTCATATTAGAAATCCAAATTCTTAGATTATGTACTCACATTATTGGGTAATTATTATTTATTCAAATTATTTAATTTCAAGTTTGAGTAAATTATCATTAAACATCAACGTTAAAACAAAAAAGGCTTGAAATATGTAATTTTATGTGTAATGACTATAAAATATTTACCATTTTTGAAATTATGAACACAAATGAACTTTTTCACAATATTCTAATTTTTGGATATACTAGTACATGTATGATAAGCTAGACAGATTTGGATCAATTCTAACCTGCAAACAAGAATAACCCCTGTACAATAACTACATTAGCTGCATTGTGCCAGTTGATTAGCTGTCAGTACACTAGACTATTTTCTTGTTTTATTAATTTATTTTATTGTTTCTTTCTACCCTTAGTTCATTATTCTGCAGTTTTGGATAAAACCTTGTTTCTCCAGAATTGTAAATTTACAGGAAAAGAAAGAAATGTTCTGAACTTGATGTAAAATGGCTATATTGACTACATTTTTTTTCATTCTTCATTTTGTTTCAGCAAATGTTGACATAACAAAGTCTCTGACAGTGACTATATAAAGGAAAATGTCTGCCCATCCTTGTGTTCATGTATCAGTCTGAACTCTTGTGTGTTATCTGTGACTGAGAGAGAGTGTATGAGTCCTGGTCTTGCTGGACGATTAGGCCGTACCTCAGGGGAACTGACCAGGCGAAGATGATAACCTTGCATAAACACTTTTTCTCTTTCATTCCCGTCATATTGGTGTCTGCTTCCTTTCAAAGATGGGACCTGTGTGCTTTGCTCTGGAGTCTTGCTCAGATAACAGGCTGTGCTGGAATGGAGAGCAGTGGTGACCTTCAGTTTTGAACAGCGTTGGAAAGGTTGAATACTTTAAGCCCTGAATGAATGAGCCTTTTTGTTTTTGGCCTGCGAGGCCCCAGTTCTAATCACAGTCTAATTTGCGCTTTGCGATTAGGCAAGGCCAACTGATTTGTCCCTATTTGAAGTTGATTGTGACTCTTAAGTGGAAATCTTTATAGCTTATCATTCTGTCATTCCAATGAAAGAAGACCATCAGATCAGCTTTTCCATTCCACCCTGTTTATTCTTCTGTCGCTCCCTCTTCTTCATTTAGTGCCTTTTTCTGCTCAGTAGACTGGATCTATCCAGGATGATTGGCAACTTTTATATCATTGTACAGCAGAGTGGTTAAAAGCTCTCACTTGACTCACTTTGCTGCATTTCTGATGCTGAGTGAATCCATGTTTTTTACCCAGGGTGCCCGGGACACATTTGAGAACTACTACAGGAAGCAGAGGAGGAAACAAGCACGACTAGTGTTGCAGCCACATTCTAACATGGTACGCCTTCACCCCCCCACACCTCCATTTGTCCTATCTGTTTGTCTACTGTCCCTCACATTCTCACTGCACATCCTGCACTAACAGCAGTGTTTTTCAGGTAAGTAGGTGCCTGTGTGGATAGTGATGTTCTTTACTTATGTTATAGTGTGCAAAGGTTTCCATGACGGGACATTCTGCTACTTCAGAAGCAAATTCTAGGATGCAGGGAGATGTTGAGTGCTGAGCTACATACCCTAATTTACTGGAGTTTCCCATAATTTTCCATAACTGGTGCTTTCAGAAGAAAATTATTTTTTTTTTCTGCCACTTTGGAAACTAATAAAATTCACCAAAGCTGATGTGCCTGATACTCGTCTATAGTACAAGTGAGGTAGGACAGTGTCACTGCTTTTTAGCTCAGTTTTGGTGTCTCCCACAAGTTGTTGACAGTGAGCTTATAGGATGTAGTACAGCTGCTTAATCTCCAGAGATAGTTTTGCGAAAGTCATCACAGGATGTAGAAATATGATGGATATGATTTGAATTGGCCTTGGTGCTGTCGTGCTGTTGACCAAGATATCTTTTCTCTTTCAAAGTTGAAAAATGTTTGCACAAATCTCATGTTCTAGTGTTAATAGTACTTATTGGGGTTATTTATGGGCTAATGTCTCCTTTCCTAGTTTTTGCTGGTGTTTATTGAGGTTGTTTATGGACTAATAGTTCTTGTGAGATGTTGTGGAAGAACTACAAAACTGAACTAAAAAGCAGTGACACTGTCCTACCTCACTCTCCTGCAATAGAAGATTTATGGATGTTGTCATAATCGCCAAACAGCTAGAAACAAAATGTTCTGAAATAAAAGTAAGTGTTGTCATAGAAAAATATGGGTGACCCAAAATTTTTGAGCAGTGATTTATGTACTGCGATTACAACCAGTATAAATAAAACGGCCATGAGACTTTGACATCTTTCATCACTATTCAGAAATAACGAAGTGAATTTAATGACTTTGGCTAGTTCAGTTTGTGCTTTTTTAGAAGGCACTTCAGCAACCTTGCCAAGCATGTATCCTTTTATGTGCAACACTGTGAATTGATCATTTTTACATTCCCACATCAGATGGTTTTGAATCTTAAGAACTCATCAGTTTGTCATTTGTTCTGTAGTGGCCATTTTGAAAAGCTTGTCTCCACTACAGATTGTGCACCTGTAATGGTTTTACACTGTTATAAAGCCATTATAGATTGTCTAGTGTATTCTTCATCAGAGAGTGATGTGACATTAAGATGAGATTCCTAAAAACAGATCAAATGTTTTTAATCCTTTGTCTTTATTTTTCACTCTTGTGTGTGGAATGCAGCACGAAACACTAGAGGGCTACAGGAGGTACTTCAATCAAATTGTAGGGTGAGTTTCCTTTGCCTTTCTTCACACTTTGAGTGTTATTTATTAAATGTTTATCATTTTTGTGTTTGTAAGTATATGTGGGACTAAAAGAAGGCATTAAAGATGGCAGGCATGTTCTGGCATTCTACTTAGGCTCATGCCATGATCATTCCCTGAGCTACCTTTACTGTCCAATGTGCCCCTACCTTACTGAAACGCCTCACCCCTCCTTCACAATATTCCATGGTGGGGCTCTTGGAAAAGCTGCCAGGCTGCAGGATTTATGGACTTGGGGATGTGGAGTGGCAGATGGGTGTTATTCCAAGCGTCTGGATGGGAATATGGGGAAGGTCGACGTCTGGAGCAGAGGCTTCCGCAAACATCCTGGTGGCATGGATCATTCCCTGGAGAATGGAGATGTGCTGCCCACTGGCCCCAAAATCCACAGTTTCCTGGGCAGCTACGTGCTCATATATGAAATGACCTGTTCCTCGTTATGGTTGACTAGGCATCGGTTTAATGCTTTGGCAAGTGAAGGTTGTGTGCAACAGTTATATCTTTGTCCATATGCCTATTCTCTCTGTTTTGTTCACTCCTTTTCTAGGTTCTTTGTAGTGGAGGACCACATCCTGCATACGACACAGGGGCTGGTGAACAGAGCGTATGTTGAGGAGTTATGGGAACTTGCTTTGTCAAAGACGATTGCAGCCCTGCGTACTCACTCAGTATGTTGGATTATATTATTATATTATAGATACTTTTGGATTAAACAATCATGTATTTCCCTTTTTTTCAGTTTATTTGTTTTCAGGTTTAATGAACAAATGCCATGAATGATGCATTGAGATCTGGAATGTGTATCAGTTTGATATAGAGCTGGGCGATGTGGGCAAAAATGTTATCACGATAAATTTTTCTATATTGATCAATCTCGATAATTATCACAATATAAAATTTTCTAACACTGTCATAGTTTTAAACAACATCTTTCTACAAGCATCAAACTATATACATGAAATGTTACTGTTTAATGTATTAAAATGTTTACTGCCAGAACATAATATTGTAGCGTCCGACTTGGAGCGTAGAAAGGATGGATGATAAAGACGTTTACAGTCGCTTTATTGTAGAAACAGCAAACAATGATTGTTGTCGGCCGCAGCCACTCCAAAATAACAACAAGCTAGAGAGCCAAGCTAACAGGCTAATGCTAGCACTCGGGCTGACGCACACACAGCGAGCCCCTCCTCCTTCTCTTTCTCACATAAACAGATGAGCACACAGCGACCTCGTGCTCTCTCACCCGGCCCCACTCCGCTCTCCTCCAATCACAGCTTGTCTTCAACACAACAGTGCATTTTGGCGGCGCTGGTGAGGAGGAGCTAACAAGCAGCAGTATTAGACTTCTGAACTCACTGTCAAGTTGCTTAGACGTGAAATGGAAACGAACGTTAATGCTTTTCGAATTCTATTGTCCCTGCTTATCATCGTCATCGAGGGAAAACTTAGCATGAAAAAAATCGATATCGTTTTATCGCCCAGCACTAGTGTAACATGACTACATGTGCGCAGTTGTAAAATTACCTATTTAGCCACAGAGGTAGTTTCGGCACATTGTGGGATGGTTGGCAAGATTTCTTCAGTCATGTTTTTCTTTTGTTTACTAATAGTCTCAGTAGTTTTTCCTTCATTTTGAATGGTTACGATTGCTGTGCTAACAACCTTATTGGTTAAGAAGTCTCAGGGTTGCTGTTGGAGCCTTTGTGTTTCTGCTCTTTAATGCTGGAACATTCTCAATGCTTGTTATTGAGTCGTCTAAGTCATTACTTAGAATCTTATTACTCTCATCTCTTTAAACCCTTCTCTTTGTTTTGTCATTTAACAGTCATACTGCACTGACCCTGACCTTATTCTGGATCTCAAGAACCTCATAGTTCTTTTTGCAGACACACTGCAGGTGGGTTGGATAGTTCTTGAAGGTCTGGGATTTCTCTCAAATGTACATTTCATTCCTTCTCTAAGTACACTTGTGTGTCAACTGAACCTAAAAATACTGGGCCAAGTACTGCTAACGATTTTAAGTGACTAAGCATTCTGATTTTGCATTCTGGTGAACTCAGAATACTGGTGAGTATGTATGTGTATGTATAGGTGTGTATATATACTCTATACTTCATTAGTTTTTGTTTAAGTGTTTACTCTCTGAATAATGTACAGTCTATAATTCTATGTATACTTTTGTCCATAATAATGTTCTGCATAGTGTGTAGTCTATATTTATACCTATACTTTATATTTATATTTAACTACTGCACTGGGTAAAACTGGGACCTTGGGATTATAATTTCGTTCCACCTTATGTAAAATGTGATGCGAATGACAAAGTTTCCATGAATTCTTGAATCCTTTATCAACAGATACACTGTATGTTTGTGGACACCCTTTCTAATGAATGCATTCAGCTACTTTAAGTTGTATTCATTGCTGACACAGATGTACACATGAACACACAGTTTTTTTAGTCTCTGTGGAGACGTTCTCCCAATAGAATAAGTCTCTTGAGAAGATCAGAATTAACCTATTGGCACCATGTCTAATGCCAGGCATGGGCTAGAGGGGTATAAAGCCCCCAGCACTGAGCTGTGGAGCAGTGGAACTGTGTTCTCTAGAATAAGTTGGCAATGAGGTGGGGTTGTGATCATCCAACATCCTGACCTCACTAAAGCTCTTATTGCTGAATACAATTCAATCCTTACAGTAATGCTCCAAAATCTAGTAGAAAGCCTTCGCTGGACTGTAGAAACAGTTATTCCAGCTAAAGCAGGACAATATTTCTAATTTTGGAATAAAATTGAATGAGCAAGTGTCTCAACTTTTGAGAATCAACACTAAGTAAATTATTTTCACACGTCTTAATCTCAAATGATCGACAGCAGTCACACAAACTCAGTTTTAAGATCATAAATATTTAAAAGCTGGACATACGCTTGTTTTTGGTTTGGATTTATTTGACATGACCATTTTTATGTCCAGATTTACTAGTTCATCCTCTTTTTTCTTCAGGGCTATGGGTTTCCCGTGAACCAGCTGTTTGACATGTTGCTTGAGATGCGAGATCAGTATGGAGAGATTCTATTGAAGAAGTGGAATCAGTCATTTAGGTGAGACTCATCATGTTTTTTTTTTCTAAACTTTACTGTCACATGGAAGTCACCCCTGAAAGAGTCTTCAGTTTTAAAAGTCCGCTTGTTAGTATCGCTGTGTTTTATCTAGTAAACTTTTGGATTTGTTGTCCCGGGGAGGACAGGTAAAGGAAAGGGAAACAATGTCAAAGCCAAGATATCTGAATTGACTGACCTGCACAATAGAGGTGATAATATTCCTCAAAGGAGAAAAGTTCTCTTAAGAAGTATGTTTTTCATGGTGCACCGGAATCATTTTATATGCCATTAAAATGATTCGGAAACCACAAAAATGTTCTGTTCTATTGTGAAAATGCTGGACTTTAGAGCTCCTTGGAGATGCACTGTTAAGATTTGCTGGGCTCAGTCTTGAGAGCGGATGTGATCAGAAGGTTGAAGTGACCTTGTCAGAGTCCCTGTTGATTCCCGTCAGAGACCTTTTGGCTTGCTTTGTAAAGGCCTGAGGCCTTAAATTTCACTTCTTTGCAGTGGTTTGCTTGAGGGAATGTAAATTAAATGCAAGCTGGCTTTGTATAGATTAGACTCTCAGACACTCGTCTACATTTTACTGATTTATATATTTATTATATCATACAATGATCATTTTGCTGAAAAAGGTATTGCCTAAAGACCATTTAACTTGCCTGAATGTGACAGATACAAGAGTTATACTGCTGACACTCTTGTTTAGGAAACTCAAAAAGCCCTTCATTGTTATTTTTTTAAGGCAAATCATTGATCAAGACAATTACAGTCCCATCCCTGTGGCAACAGAAGAAGAGTACAGACAAATCACAGGCCAGTTCCCCTTCCAGGACCCAGAGCTAGACAAGGTCAGTTACAAATGCTGGTGGTTGTTTTTCAGCTTTTGTCCAATTTGTAATGAATAATAACACTTTTGTTTATCCACCCATTTCTGAACAGATCCCTTTTCCGAAAAAACTTCCGTTCTCCGAGTTTGTCCCCAAAGTATACTCGCATCTCAAAGAGTTTATCTACGCCTGCCTGAAATACTCAGAGGACCTGCACCTTAGGTAATAATGAGCACACACACACAAACAGCGCACAGATAAACAGTGCTTTATTGTGTGTTCCAGCTGATGAAGTGTGAAGTTTGCACCTGCATCCAATAACCTTTGGTTTTCAGACATTATCTCATTATCCAACACCTTCAGTCTGTTACCTCATCATCTATTTTTACATGTCTTTGTTACTTCTGACCTTATTGCTGGATTCTCTCTGCGTTTAGCTTCTGTCACTGACTCTTCATATTATTTTGTATCTAGATGGTTGCATGCTGCCCTCAACAAAAACACAACATTCTGCCAACTTGGGCTACTTATAAAATGCAGTCACAGGTGAAACTTTAGAGGTGGGAGGATGCAGAGGTTTGGGGCTAAATAGAAAAAAATATGATTTTCAGATGTGAAGACGCGTGTTAAAATGTGAGTAGACACTGTTGGGTTAGTATCAGCTTGTGTAGAGTGTCTTTCTGTCAGACATTGGGCTAGAGAATTGGGACCTGGCAGTTCTGGATTTGAGACAACTGTATTAAAACTGGCAAAATGGATGGCTCATGAGTGCATTGTGTTTTGCTGTGGAGGACAGTAAGCAGCTGGTGGACTGTACATGATCATTTGGAGAAAGTGGGGAAAAAAAAGCACTCGGCTTGCTTTGGCTGTTTTACTGTGTTAGCTGCTCTTTGAGTAACCGAGAGAGAAGCCAGCAATGGCTCAGCACTAAGGCTACAGATGAAAAGACGTGAAATCTGATCTGACTAGTCACATTCATGTTGCATGTGCATGAATCAGACATGTATCCAATCTAGGATATATCTGGATCTGTGTATAAGTACAAAGTATAATTTCATGACTATTAAATCAGATCAACAATTGATGATCATGTGAATGAAAAATAGCCGTCAGCTGCAGTAAAAAAAGCTTGATATCAAGAAATAGCAGCATTTCAATCGCTTAATTGATAACGTTGGCATGTGGAAACGTGGCAGTAACTATAGAATCAGATATTAGATTTGAAGTCATGGCAAACTACATTAAAACATGGAAAATAAACCTAAAATGTGTTAGAGATATTTTGATGCCAGTAGCCCCTGTTGTTGATGGTCCAGATTGTTTGTGGTGAAATGTTGTGAAAGGGCAAGATGATTTGTTTATGGTGTAAAGATATTTTGCCCAAATTCTTGTCTCCCTCACTTCTACCCTATATGGTGTAGAGCATTTAAATGAGTGATGAATGAATGAGTAAACAAGTGGACCATTTCAGACACATCTAATGTGCCAGGTCTTCAGGGCAGTCAGGATATCTTGTAGAGTATGCCTGTAGAGAAATGTCATGTTTGCCATAATATATCCATCCATCCATTATCTTATGTGCTTAATCCTGATCAGGGTCACAGTTAGTCCCCTACTCCCTCACCGGGCACAGGGCAGGGCATTATAGACTCTCCTAGCCAGACTCAGGACAGGGCTGCCATAATATCGACCTAAGTAAATAATAAAAGTGACGTGTCTGGGGTCTGGTTAGACTTACTGTAGGAAACACTTGAAACAGTTTGGAGTAAATCTATATGACTACACTTTGACTTTGAAATTTCTGTACTTGCCCATAGAGACACGTGGAAATGTGATGTGATCCCTGACCCCTTCCCCCAAATCCCCTGTTCAGAACAGTAGGTCATGGGGTTAAGGTCAGAGGCCACAATCCACAAGACCTTTGTCGGCAATAGTTCCGGCTAAGCGGAAGACGGGGGGCCTCTCTTGATTGAGCTTTGTGTAAAAGCTTCTGATTCTTCTGCTCAGGATCGTTTGATGTAGTCTGCTTTGGTTTCTCTCTCTGTGAGGAGCACGTCAGGTCTGGTTACTTAAGAAGCTTATCTGGTTAACTGGCTAGATCTCTCAACATGTGTGTGTTAGGCATGAGCAGCAGGTGACAAGGTCACTGAAAAGCCATAGTATCCTCTCTCCTACTGAACTACCTGTCCGTTATTATCATCAGAGGTCATTATATCTGAGCCAAAGCCTGTTTTGCCAGCATCTCTGTCTCGAAGGTCAACAAGGCCCGATTGCATGATTAGAGAGGAAAGCACTCCGATGAGCTGAGACGTCTGGTCGTGTATCCTAAGACCAGTAAACAAGAACTAATGGGAACAAAGCCCGAGACAATCAGGAGTCCTAATTCTCCTAAATCGCAGCATATCTGAACCGCCCAGCTAATCTTTTCCTGTCTGACGTCTAGTGAACTTAACCACATTGGCTTGACCTTACATCCTCCAGGGCTGCATAATATGACCAAAATACCTAAATGTCGTACCCATTTTTCTCCAGTATTTATTTTTTGTACCATTTTTTTGGTATAGTTTAGTCTATTCTTCCGCTAAATACATCTCCCTCAATCACATGATGCCACTACCTTGGTACAGTGAAGGCAACATCTTCTTCTGCTTACACATCATTAGACAGCTCAGTACGGTTGGCAAACACTAACTGCCCAGAATTATTGCGGTTGTATTGCTGCATATTGTGAAAAGCGTTGCAGTATACTAGTGCATCTCCAAGAATGAGAATATCATCATTTTTTCTGCTCATAATTTAATTCAAAATGGTAAGTGTCATATTTTATATTCATCACACACCGGGTGTCATTTCAAACCTTTTATAGTTTTAATGTCGATAATAGTAATTTGCTCAAACCTGAAATCAAATATTCTAATAATTTGAGACTCTTTGATTTTGATTAACTGCAAGTCAAACTGATCAACAATAAAACAAAGAAATGCTTGAAATGGCACTTCATGTGTAATAAATATAAAATATGACTGTTTACCTTTAAAAATGATGAGCATTTAACTTTTTCATGATATTCTAACTCCCATTTTTACTTTTTTATTTTACTTTTTATTTTTACCCATTTTTATCCCTTTCCCAATGTGGTAGTCGCCAATTAACTCAACCTATTAGTGGCTCTCCCTATCCCTTTTCATTGTCCCTGACTCTAGGAGGGTGAAGACATGCACACGTCTCCTCCGTTGTGTGTGATACAGCCAACGCCTCTTTAAGAAACTACTGCTGATACACCGTCACTGGGGAGCCAATGCGCTCGAGGAAGGCGCAGGATTCACAGCTCTGGATGGGACCAATCAATTTTTGTTCTCTTGGGCCCCGGCTGTTGATGGCAAACAGCATGACTGGGATTCAAACTCGTGATCCTCTGGTCATAGCGTCAGCATCTTAGCCTGCTGAGCCACTCGGGGCCTTTAAATGATATTATAACTTTTTTAATTTGGCACTTTTAACTAAAATTGAGTTTATTTCTTGATTCTTCCACCGGAACCTCTTTTGTGATGTTCTTCACAGTGCTCAAAGACCACAGTGAAACATTTGTAAAAGTCATGTTTTGCTACTTTTTTAGCACTATGAAAAGGGAGAGAAGTTGGACAGCACTTTGTATAATAGCCAATGTATTTACTGACTCTCTGATAAAAAAACAAACTTTTAGGCACTTAGTCCTTCAACAGCATGCTCGTAATACACCATCAAATGCTACTATATAAACCAGACAAAGGTGTATACCACCTCAAATCAACATCATTAGGTATAAGACATTATCCTCCAAAATAACATAAAAATACAAAATAATGTCGTCAGTATAAAAAAAATTACAAATTAGTTCAAAAAACTATTTTTTTGTGAAATTCACAACAAATTAACAGAAAAACTTGTATTAATTTATCCAAAGCAATATCAGTATTGTAATATGAGCAGTATGAGTATTGTAAAAACTAATGTTGAGTAGAAAAATGTGCAGCCCTGTTGCATATCTTGGAGACGACTGGACGGCAGTGAATGATATGATTGCTTTGGAGATTTAGGAAGCAGACTGGACTCCATGCACTTGTGCTTGAACAGCTTTTGAAACTGAACCCTTAAACCATCTCTTTGAGATCAGATGTTGAGAGCCTTTATCGAGGGATCAGCAGGCTTCGATATCTCTGTTAGTGCTGTAGTCTCTGGTTCTGTCAATGGCCTCCTCCGTCTGCGGCCGCAGCTTGGCTTCCCCCCGTCTTTTTCTCGCTTTCTTTTCTTCTCACATCCACCAGACACGTCCTGTGTGGTTTTCGGAACGTGGCCGATCCTCGTGCTCGGGTGTCGGTTAAAATTCAAAAATAAACATTCCCCCCTTTTGGCTGGCCGCTGTAAAGACCATGCCTCAGTGTGTGGGGTCCCGGGGTTCCAAGTCCAGCCAGAAACCTCTTTACACTCACTGCTAATTTAACTGCGCTGTCAAATAAGAGCTCCGCTGGGTGAATTTTCACATATTTGACATATTTCTCTGCAAATCTGTGTTCTTATTAACAAAAGTGCAGTTGATTAAGCAGAACAGTTGGACCAGACAGAGTCCAGGTCTTTTAGGAAGAAATGTGTGTGTGCTTATGTGCATACATATGTAAATGAGTGCATATCAGAAGTTTGGGGACACATTCTCTTCTTTTGGAATCAGTTACTTTTTAATCAGAACAGGATGTCTGTTAAGTAATAACTGGTTATTTTGGCTGTGTATTGCATTACTCTGCTGTGTGTTCACTAGCATTTTCATTGTTATGAAGAGTAGATTACTATTTTATGAGCCATGTGAACTGCTGACAGTTGCTATAAATGTTGACTAAATATGGAATATGAGCTTAGAAGGACATGTAGACTAGCTTATTGTACTCATTTCTGTTAAAGATCTGGGTTTAGCCATGAATATGGCCTTGGTCACTGATTAAGCAAAAATAATAACATTATTGTGAAGACGTTATTTGTATTATTTGTTATTTGTATTGATTGGCTTATTTCAGAATGAAGTCCATGCTGACAAGAAGTGTAATTTCAGTGTGAACAAGCAAAACTAAACTGTAATCGAAAAAATTGTATATATTGACATTTTTTTGGCTTTTGACTTTTTGTGAAGCTTAATTTCAACATATTCCATTTTCATTAAAGATAGAAAAACATGTTTGAATGATATGGACTCTTTAAAATGACATGTTATACATACTGATGTACTGAAAATATATTGCAGATATATTTTTTGTTCATTGCTTAATTCATGATGATAAGCTGTCATATTTTGTTTATTATAAGTGACATTTTAAGTCGTTTTTTGTTTAAATGTTAATAAGTACACTGCAAAAAAACAGTTTTTAAGAAAGTTAAAAAACCCTTGATTATGGACATTTGTTTCTTATTTTTTTGTCTTAAAAGAAAAAAATATTCTTAAAAAGCAAGTTTTGCACAAGAAAATTAAGCTCATTCTAGGAACATATGTCTTAACTTTTTTTAATAAGATATTTCAGCTCATCTTGAGCTTTATTTAGCAGTTACAGGGTAAGACTATGGTTTGCACTGCAAAAACAAAATGTTAGCAAGTAAAATGAGCATATATTAAGACAATAAATCATATTTTTTTTCTCTGCCAAAATTTTTTGTCTTAAAAAGCACTGCAAGTGTAAGATTATTTTGCTTATTTTAAGAAATCTTACTAAGCAAAATTTGCTTACCCCACTGGCAGATTTTTTGCTTAATATAAGGATTTTATGTCTAGTTTTCTATATTTTTTTCTATTTTTTTGTGAGGTGCTTTTTTGCAGTATATGGGCTATAGCTCATGAGTTAGCTGACCAATCAAGCGCATATCATGATCAGCAAACCATTTGCTAGCAGTTTTGGAACTGTGGGAAGTGCTTCTAGGAAACGAAATTGGCATCTCAGTAAAGCTTGTCAGCAGATGGAAGCCTGAAGTGCTCTAAACTCTCCTGTTAGATGGCTGCATTGATTTTGGACTTGATAAAACACAGTAGACCAACACCAGCAGATGGCACTACAAACCATCACAGACTGCAGAAACTTCACACTGGACTTCAGACTTGATTTTGAAATTAAAGTCAAAATTGAATTTTATCTGAAAACGGGATTTTGGACAACTGAGCGACAGTCCGGTTCTTTTGCTACTTAGTCCAGGTCAAACACTTCTGATGATGTCTCTGGTTCAGGAGTGGCTTGATATTAGGGATGTGTCAGCTGTTGCCTGATCGATACACAGTGTTTATACTGTTTATAGTCATTTACTCAAACTTGAAATGAAATATTCTAATCCTTTGAGATACTGATATCTGACTTTAATGAGTTAGACATACTAATCAACAGTAAAGCAAAACAAAAGATGTGTAATGTCACTTTATATGAAGTGAAAATAAAAAAAAAAAATGACTTTTTAACTTTTTGAATTAAATGATAAACAAAAGTAAACTTTTTGATATTCTGTTTGTATGATCAGACACCTGAAGTGCTTTCACGGACACAACAAGTCCATAAACTGTGTAAGGTTGTCTATGTAATAATGATCCAGTGATTTTGTTTTTTGATTAGTTTGTGATGTTGAAGGCGGAAAACGTAATGATATGAACACTGAGAATCCCCAAACCTTTGACAGGTGTTGTGTTTGCATTCATGTTGGAGGATGCAGTGTTGCTGTTGGAGATGGAAACCTGTGATTGACAGACCAAAGGAGATGAGCGTTGGTTCTCCATTCTGCCCAGACTAGACCACCGGAGGCAATTAAGCCTTGTGGTTTCTCCGTGCTAATATTGAGATGAGGTGCAGTAAGAGAGGGAGGAAGCCGGCCTCCGGTTCATATGCAGGTGGTGGGAGACTAGACTGTAGGAATTTCATTTAATGTTCAAAATGCCTTCCCTCTGAATGTCTGCTGAACTTTGAACCTTGGGTGTAGGAGGGTCCTCAGCGTTTTGAAGTTGTTTTACAGATGTTGAGGCTGTTCTGTTTAGCAGCTGACCTTTACTTCATGCAGGTTCTGATATGCATGAATGTGATGGTTCAGTAGTTCATAAACAGACAGTTAGTAGAGTTGATGAATCAGTGAGCAAAGGTCCAGTACAGTATTATCCATCTTTCACTCCTCTGCACACATACTTCCTGCCCTTTGTTTCTTTAATTGGCTCCTGATTTCCAGTCATTCCCTTCTGCAAGACTTTTTTTTCCCTCCCTCTTCTTCCGTTGTGTGAAGATATTCTTATATTAAGGTATGTTTAGGGTCACTTTGCTGGCCATGTTTTGCACAGGAAGCTCTCCAAGCTCAGGGAACTGATGAAAGATTGAACAGCTGAATGGATTTCTTGAATAACTGAGATATTACAGTCAAGGCGCTCTAATCATTGCATGGCACTTCCAATGTTTCACTCGTTCTCCGCCTGTCTCCCTCACCACATTTGTGGTCCGTGAATTCCACAGGATGACACGACCAATTTCCTGATTGCTCTTCTTTAGGTCTTTGCCAGTATTGTTGCTTTATTTAGTCAGTGTATCCACATGAGCAGGGGCTATTTGAGTGCACTGACTTCTCTGCTTCCATTCAAACGGCTGTTTCATCCTTTTCTCAACTTCTTTTATTCCTTTTTCTCTCTCTCGCTCCGTCAACTTCTTGTTGCCAAGCTTGAGCCGAAGGAAATTCTTTCCCCCCGCCGAGAAGGAGAACGTTTTTGAAATTCTTCCTCTGCCTCTCTCGACACAACTAGAGACAATTTAGTAATTTGGGAGGAATGTGTTTGGTACCCAGAGACTGAGAAAAGTGTTCTCGGATCGACTCACATGTTCAAGGCACGCTGTTCTCATTTCTCTCTCCATTTTTCTCTCTTCTCTTACTGTCCGTTTCTCTTTGTCCCTCTCTCTGACTCTCTCCTGTGCTGTCTCTCTCTCACTGTCTCACTTGCACTCTCTCTCTTGATCTCCCTGGCTCACTCTACCCCTTTAATTTTTTCCCTCTTTCCGTTAACCTTTACTTATGGGAGGTAGAAAAGATGCGTCCAGCTATACTTGTGGTAATGAGGATGGGATCATGGACCACCAGCGGATGTAATTAGCCCCACTTGTGTTGTTTCCTGAGCCCCTTGTCTCCAGTTCGTTCTTATACAATGCGTGTGTGTCTCTCTCTCCTTTCTTCACAGTTTTTTGGATCTTCTGATTTATAGTGTGTAGGTGTGTGTGCTGCTTGGTCTACGATGTTGGAACATGTAGAGTTGCAGTCCACAGGGTGTCGTTGTTCTCTGTGGTAGACCCCCATCTGTGTACATTCTCTCTCTCTCTCTCTCGCTTGCTCGCTCGCTCTCTCATTCTGTCTTGACCTGGTTCCTCTCTCAGGATCTAGGGTAATTAGACATTCAGGCTTGGGCTTTCTCCACAGTTATGCATATTTAAATCTGCCCCAGAGAACATCTTGTTTTTTTTGTTATAATTCTCTAAATGTCCTGCTGTAACAGTTGACAGATTAGCTGGAATATTATAAGTTGTCCATAAATTGAACAAAACCATATGATAATGCTTCTTTTATATGATTGTTTACATTTTTATGGTTCTGTTCGGTTCAGTTCTACAGAAATTGACGACATGATACGAAAATCGACAAACCTGCTGCTCACAAGAACGCTCAGTAACTGCCTGCAGTATGCCATCAAGAAGAAGAATGTGGGATTAGCAGAGGTGAGATGCCGTGTACAAATTGGTACAGTATTCCTTTTTCGATATGAGAACAACTTGGTGGAGGATGTAAGACAGCAGCAAAAATATTATGCCACATTCTACGACAATCCCCCCTTTTAAACTTTTAAAATCAATGTTTCTTTTCATTACATTCAGAACTTCATTACCTTTACATTTTGTAATAGACATGTAAAAGCTGAAGCCACTGAAGCTTCTTTCAACTGGAGTTGTACCTCTGTCTATTTGGAGCTTCCAGTTAAAATTTTTGCTTCAAATGAACCATGTTTGATTGAATTAATTGAAAAAAGAAGCATTGATTAATAAGTCCCAGATGAATAGACCTGATCACTCAGGTCCTGATGATTCCATAACAGTCAAGAAGGCTGAATAGCATCAAGAATGAACTTGTAATAAAATGAATAGCTTTCAACAGTGGACACAGTCTTATCAGTCAACCATTCATAGTCATTATATAACAACAAATTACTACACACACACACATATCATTAAAATCTACACTGTATGTTATTATTGAATTATAATAATTACTATAACATTTGAGTGGTGCTTTATAGAATGAATTTGCTGAAATAAGGTTTTGATTGGTAGTGTTTGATTGTGACCTTTGATCTCCAAGCAGTGTCATTGCATTAGATGGTGTATTTAAATAAAATGACCATTTTTCATTTTAAGGACTCTCGTTGTTAGTGTTTTCTGATCTCACTCACCTGGGATTGAACCCCAGTGTGGTATTGGGAGATCAGCAGTGGTACCCACTCCACTATACCAATTGCTATGCCAGTCTTCATAATGCATTGTCGCATTGCCCTGCTGCACAGTCACATGTTTACATTACAATATCACAATGTCACTGTGTTGTTACACCTCTGCCTTCTCTTTCTGCGTTTTCCTCTCCATGGTCCCCTCGTCAAGAGGCCCCATTATGGCTCCCAGCACTTCTCCACACTTAGCCTGATCCTGCTGCTCTCGCTGCACAGGACTCTCTCCTTCAAGTGTGTTTAGTCTGTCTTCGCCATTGCCTTTCCAGAGATGTTAGCTCCCTGCTTACTTTCAGGTCCTGTTTATAATCTCACCACTACAGATCAGAAAGTTCAGCTGGGTGCCATTGATTTGTAGAGACTGAAGGCTGGGGGAGTTTTGCTTATGATTTTCAATTGGTTCATTGAAAGGGCAACCCTCCGCTTACCCACTTTCACTCTGCAGCTCTCTAGTGAAAAACACTGCCACCCCCTCACTGTAATAAACACTCACACACACCACTGTGTTTCATGCCAGATCAGATATCTGTGATCTCCAGCCCAGGCCCCAGTCTCTCCGCTGGTTGCATGAAGGTACGGATGTGTGACCCAGGCTCAGTGCCGGAGCTTCCCCCCTGCAGGGTGTTCTGAGGCTGGGGCCTGGGCTGAATTAGCCCTATTGCGCTGTGCATGGCTGCTGACAGCCTTGGCCTGCCTGTGCACCCTGAACCCTGCCCCACAGACTGACTGACTGAACCCAGAGCAGCCTGTGCTCTGCTTCCGGCCAGCCCTCTCTCGGTGCGCAAGTTTAACAGTGTGGAAATCAAGTTTATCTCAATATTGGCTGGATACACACGTTTGAGCCTAAAATCCTAAAACACGGTGGCTTACTATTTAACTGTTGTGCTGAACACTGTCTGTACTAGGGCTAATGTAATATAATGCAATACATGATCTATACCTGTATGCCAGGATACAGTTTTCTGTTTTGCACCACTGTGCCAGTTTCCCGTGTTCATGTATAAGATATTCCTTTTTTTTTGCCAATTTTTATCCCCTTCCCAATGTAGTAGGAACCAAATAGCCCATCCCCTTTGTTAGGACTCTCCTCATCACTTTTGCAATGTCCATGAATCTAGGAGGGTGAAGACAAGCACAAGCTTCCTCCATTGCATGTGATGCAGCCACCACCTCTTTTCGAACTACCACTGATACACCGTCACTGGGGAGCCAACACGCTCAGAGGAAAGCGCAGGAATCCCAGCTCTGAATGGACCAATCAGTAGATGCCTGAGCCAGCGGACATTGCAATGTAAAAGTGATAGAGAGAGAGCGCCATCTACCCGTCCAGAGAGAACACGGCCAATTTTTGCTCTCTTAAGCCTGGCTGTTGATGGCAAACAGCATGAACTCGCAATCCTCTGGTCATAGTGTCAGCGTCTTAGCCTGCTGAGCCACTCGGGGCCCAAGATATTCCATTCTTTAAGCTGTTTTTACTTTAGTTCATTAGATTATTACTGCAAATGTAAATCTGGAAATATGTTCTGAAATCTGATTAGCTCTTGATGTTATGTAGTGAAATGTCTGTTCATTTTGCATTATTATAACCAAAAGTGCACAGTAATAAGTAAAGAAATGGTTCATTCAGTCAGATTTGTATATTTTTACACACGTACTCCAGATGTAATTCATCAGCCAAGATGTGTTTAGAGTCCAGATTTGTCTTCTTTAGTTTAAAACTGTGAGGCTAACATTGCTAACAAAACACTCAAATTCAGTAGTCACCTAAATTGCCTTGTTGTTTCTGTAAAAATATAACACCAACACTTCTCTCAACACACTCACACCTCCAGGACTTAGTTAAGGTCCCACAGACTGCTCAGTGTGGTTTAGGGTGCATTATAACTGTAAACTATAAACATGGAAAAGTGAGTGAACTATTCCTTTAGAGTCTCTTTGTGACTTTAATTCAGTTGATTTGTGTTTGTTTCATGTAGTTGGTTCAGATCATTGTAAACACAACCCATCTGGAGATGTCCTGTCACTACCTGGAAGAGTTCATCTCCAACATTACCAACGTGCCTCCAGACACAGTCAATGCCACCAAACTGTATGGCACCTCCACCTTTAAGGTAGAAAAACACCCACTTTCCCCACTTAAGACCTACCTTTCATGTCATAGTTGCTTATAATCTGCTTTTGTGACTTTTGTATTTCCTTATTTCTCTGTTTTTACTGTTAGTCCAGACGATTAGACTCTTATTTCAGCTGTAACAGTAGTTAATATAGTTAAAATACGATAAACATACAGTATAAACATACCATTTCACATCATATTAACAGGTGTGAAGGTGAGAGAAAATCATAGGTACATAGTTCCTGTTTGAATCTGAATATTTTTGTCTCTCTGGGTGATGGGTGTGTAGGATGCGAGACATTCAGCAGAAGAGGAGATCTACACTAACCTCAACCTGAAGATTGATCAGTTTCTACAGCTGGCTGACTATGACTGGATGGCAACTCAAGGGAGTGGGCAGGCCAGTGACTACTTGAGTGACCTTATTACCTTCCTCTACAGCACCTTTGCAGTGTTTACACACTTACCTGTAAGTGTATTTTGTCTCACTTTTCCCTTTGAATAATTCACGAATAGTGTAATTTGACTGTAGTTTCTGTTAAGCTATATGTGTATTATAATTGAGATGACTGTGTATACTCACTTTGTCTCGCCTTAGAATTGAAACAATATAGTTTCTTTATTTGCTCATCTTCTACTTCTTCTTCTTCTTCTACTTCTTCTTCTACTTCTTCTTCTTCTTCTTCCCTTACATACTCCTCGTTCATACTCGCACATTGTGTGTTGCCATGTTCACATGTCCGACAAATGCTGGAACGTAAAGCTGGTATTAGCAAAGTTAGCCGATCGCGGTAGTGTTCCTAGGAGCCCTTGTCTATCGATCCCATTGCTTTAAAGGGGATTACGCCCACAGCACACTTGAACTCGTAGTTGAATCTAAGTGGGATCAGTGTGGTAAGAGGATTGGGGGCCACAGTGCTGGCCTTCTAAAACCCGCTTGCTTGGCTGCCATGGAGCTAAAGAAAGGCCGATGGCGTGACCCAGAGGTGCTGCTCAGGTTGTACAAATTCATGCCCTCCACTTGGCCTGGCCTTGACCCATGACCTAAAACGGATTTAAGCCAGACAAAAGCGTTCCAGAATGTTCCCCTTCATGGGCCTCTGCTCAACATCCTCTCTTGCTGCAATACGGGGACTGAAAGAGTCCCAGTTCCAAAGCTGCCCCCCCGGTGTGCTCAGCTTCACAGTGGCCCCGTTCCTTCACAGAGGTGCTGAAATTAGCTTCCAGGAGCCCCCTCCTTCCCCCTCCTATAATCTCCTAAATCTCACAGTGCCCTCTGACCCAGGTCTGCCTGCAGAGGGATGTGCCCCTTTTCAGCCCGGAAAAATAACAACCTGTGCATTTCTAGGTGAATTTTGCTAAAAGAGGGCAGCTTTGTGTACACACATGTGAACGCACATTCACTTTGACTCATGTGTCCAGGCCTCGAACCAACATACTTGTCATTTTTATATTTCTTGTTTTTACACATAAATGTGGTCCAGTGACATACTCATTTCTTCGGAATCATTTTCCAAGAACGCGTTCTTCATCCTGCTTCCATTTCACATCTCTGGTTTGGCCCTTTCTCAGCTCGTAGCCAGTACGCATGCAGGTGCGAGAGTGTGAGTTAGTGAAGGCCCTCGAGTTTACAATCCCAGAGTTCTGAGGGTAACTCTGAAGCCACAGGCACCATCAGTCATTCGAACACCCTTGACCTTCCCTGCCCTGACCACTGGACCACAAACCCAGCAATGACACCCTGAGAGACCTTCAGCGTAGACCTCAAACACTTCAGCCAAGACCGCATGAATGAGTGGGAGAACAGTGCAGTCAGCCAGCCTTATGTGTAATCCCTAAAGCACAGTCATAAATGTGACCTTTGACCTAAAAAGTCCCTGCCTCCCCCTCTCTTTCCTCTGTAGGGCAGTCCCATAGAGCACGCCAGACTGCCGGTGAGTATGGTTGCAGTGTGGGCTAAAATGGTGCAATAACCTTTGACTGTGACTCATGATTTGCAATGTAGCACTGCCGCATGTTACCTGGAGTTCAACTGACAGCTCTCACATTAGGGTTTGTTGTCTGTTGTGATGAAACAGTGGTTGTAGTTGTATGAATTTGTTAGATTTGGAACTAAATGTCAGGCCTAATCATAGTGATGGACCAATTGCACCTACAAGGCCAGGAAACAAGAACCGGCTCATACAAGCACATCTCCAGGCAGTCTAATCAGTGTGGCTGCTGTGGAGCAATGTTAAAGCTCCCCTTAGTGTCAATTTCACCATTCTGTGGACTGATCAAGACTGATAAACCTTTCCCTTTGTCTCATGTCAGCAGTGATTTTTTTTATGTTTATTTATTTTTATATTAATTTTCTCATATGCAAAAAAGACATGCCATGATAATGGCATTATATATCGGCTGTTTTCCACCCTGCACTCTAAATATCCATTGAAAAAGTCCATATTAGTTAATCACCACTTAATGTGCTCCAGTTTAACTCCAAAAACCAACTCCCTGAAGCAGGGGACTATAGAGATAAAAGTAAAAATGACCACTGGGTGGACGGGCTTTCCATACCAATGGAAGGTATCATAATGTGCTATAATGTGAGGAGAGACAATATTAAGATATAAATGATAAATCAAACCACTAAAACATATCCTGTATCTCCTTCTGAACAAACTTTATGCAAGTGAGCTGAGTGGAAACCACTTATGTCTCACCTTTAATCACTCAATGAGATTCAACATTCATTGGCTATTGAACATTTTGACAGTGTATAACTTCAATATAAAATGAAATTCTACTCTGAAACAGTACACAGGTGTGCAAATTATTTTCAATTATTAAAAATATTAAATGTAAATACTTTGTAATAATTTTTAGTCGTTAATGTGAAATGCTTCCTTAAAGCTTTTGCTGACATTCTCTCTTTTCTGTATAATAATTATTTGGCCTGAAGTTGCTGAAGTGAAACGCACAATATGCGCTTGGCAGACCTGTAAAAGGCCATTTTGAATGGACTAGGGTGGGTCAGCACGACTCACACAGACCATGACTTGCACTCTTACCTGTCTTCGAATTGCGTGTGAAGTGTGGTAAACAAGCTTCTTAACACATGGCACTCTTCTTTTGTGCAGTTCTTTCTGAATGTGAAATACTCATAAAGTAGCTGCAGCCTAAAGACGATTTACTGGATTACGTGTCCTCAAGTCTTAATGTGTTTTTATGTATAGAGTGAGGCAAAAAAGAGCAAGAAAGTAAGACTTTTGCAAGGACTTTGGGTCTGAATGGTAGCCATTGCAGAATAAAGAACTCTGTAGTCAGTGACACGTGAGGAATATGGGGCACCAAACAGGTTAAAGATAAAAAACCTGCACTAAGAAAAGGAAAAATGTCTGAACACTTATTATGCATCAGTGCAACATGCTCAGTGGAGCTGGTGTAGCACACGTTACCTTAGCACTGATTGTTGTTCAGCCCATTAAAGTTATAGTCAGAGTTGAGAGGCTGATTATATTGTTTTTTAAGTTGCTGTGAAACATGCTGTGTATTCCTGCTGTAGTGTTCTGCTGCCATATCTTCTGGTGCCCTATTTACATGACATGAGGTTTTGTAAAACATGTGGTGACCTGCAGTACTTCTGATATGATAATCCATTACAAATGATCTTTAACCCTTTGGAGTCTGCGTACCCGCCTGCGGGAAAAGAAAATTCTGCAAAAACACTTAATTCTGCAAGATTTTTAATAGAAACAAAACTAAACATAACCTGGAAACCTTTAAGGGTCTACTTTTCAAATATGTATATATAGGTTGTTTACTCTCCACCAGATGTTTAGCGCATCTTTTGTGCAAGGCATCATGGGATGTGGGAATGTACAGTTTAATGTACCAAGAGATTGGGAAAAAAGCTAGGAAAAGTGTTTTCTTTTTAAATAAATGTGTTTTGTCATGTAAAAGTGTGTGTATGAGAGAGTGTGAGTACATTGCATCTGTCATGACAGAAGAGTAATGAGAAAGAGAAGAGAGAGTCTTGAGGTAAATAAAAAGCTTTATTTGATCATTTGAAAATCATTAGTTGACACAATGCTAAACCTGTATAGCAGTTAGCATTGCCGTTATTATGTCTTGTAGCTTAGTTGTATCTTGGTTTTAAGGGTGTTTTCACAATAGAGCATTTGTTCAAATGTGAAAACTGTTTGAGCCCGGGTGCCGTCCAGAGCACCAGTCTCTAGTCCAGGGAACTCTGGTGCCGTCCGCTGTTACCTGTAAGTTAAGTCCCTGTGCCCCATATAGAGTTGTGTGATGGGTTCCTTTTATAATGTGTCAGCTTAAAGTTATCCAGGTTCAGTGTTATCACTACTGTGACTCAGTAAATGCCTAATAAAAGCTCACTTTCATAGCACTAGTGCGGGATACTATAATATGCTCACCATTTGAGGAGTGAGTGCCTGTACTGAGAGCAATGTGAAAAAATGTCTCTCACTGGCCTGCATGACTAATAAAAATTGAACAGCTCCTTGTTTGCAGGTGAAATGCCATGCCAAGCAACTCCAGACCTGCCCTACACTACTGACCACATTGAAGTTTATACGGACTGCTGGTATTTTTAGTATTTTAATACAAACCGGATTCCAAAAAAGTTGGGACACTTAACAAATTGTGAATAAAAACTGAATGCAATGATGTGGAGGTGCCAACATCTAATATT
>BRDA01014077.1:87163-126384 GCA_036984385.1 Crenuchus spilurus
TATATATATATATATGTATGTATATATATATATATATGTATGTATATATATATATATATGTATATGTATATATATATATGTATATGTAATATAGAAACTCATACACCTACATCTCTGTCTGCATCTTTGTCTCTCTGTAGGGAAAAGTTGCTCAGACAGCTTGTATGTCTGCATGTAAGCACCTCTCCACCTCCTTGCTACAGCTGCTGCTGGAGGCTGATGTCAGGCAGGTGTCCATGGGAGCGCTGCAGCAGTTCAACGTAGATGTCAAAGAATGTGAAGGTGAATATGATCTTATTTACTTACTAAACTGCATGTTATTGTTTCCCTAAATGTGTACAATAGTCCTAAATATTGTCAATGGACTGCTATCCCAGAAGGGAATCAGAAAGTGTTGCATCTGATAGAGACCGATCCCACAACTCTCCAAAGACAAGCTGAGTGAAGTCAGAGAAAGAAAGAAGCTTCTGATAGAGGTGTGTCACTGTTTTCTTTGTGACAACATATAAAGCCTTTTTTGAACATTTAACCAAGGTGCATTCATGGATTTCTCATGATTCTCATCTTGTGCAAGCCATCGCCCACAGGTCACATGCAAAGAGACAAAATGACCTTCCTGCACAAGACTTACACCACATCAACTGTGGTGGTTCCACCATCTGTTTCTTTTGTACTTTTCCCGTTTTCCAGCCAGTCTGATAAGTGCTCCGTCTTTTTCAAAGTCCCATTGGTTTGGAATTCTAATGCGCTCATTTTACCACAAACTTCATGCCACTTGGGTAGAAGTTCAGTCAGTGCTTGTGTGGGTTTGCAAATCTGAGGAATAACTGACCAAATGAAAGGCTGAGAGGGATAAAAATGAGTAAAATAACCTCTGTATAATTTGACCGCTGACAGTGATGTGTCCGTGGGTAAACCTAAATCAAAGGCATGTGTGTACAGAGTGAGAGGTCACTTTGGTGGGCTGTAATTCTTCTGACACAGGTACAAAATAGTAATTTTTGTCCTAGAGAGCTGTTGAATTCTTGCATTGTCTGCCATGAGCCACTAGGGGCGCTGTGCGTCTTTCATAATCAGAACTTTCCTGATTTGCCTAAGTGTGGTTTAATGTGTAATGAGATGAACGGCTCTACAGAATGTTCCATTTCATCCACACTTGATTCCATTTCATGTGGCGCGTAAAGGGAATGGGCTTATAGAAGAAGTCTGGAGTCTATACTGTTGCAGGAGTCTTGAGACTGTAGCCACACCCAAGAGACTTTAAGGTCTGGAGGACCTGCCCTTACATTTCTCCTTGGCATTAGGAATAAGGGCCTGCCACTTTTGTAATTTTGGCGAGATCTGATCTGACTCATGCCACATCTGTCTGAAGTTTCTTACCTGTGGGAGGGCGAGTGTGCTTATGTGAGTCATCGTGGGGGTCTAGGGCGGAGACGCTGGGACAAAAGTGTGAACAGGGTAAGCAGGCACTGGCTCAGGGTTTGTGCGGGTCAGAAATAAAGATGGCAGGCGTGTAATTCGCGTGAGAGGCGAGAAAGGCGCACAGCGTCGCGAGGTGAAAGGGATTTCTCCCGGCTCCGGCTTGTTTTGTCCCCTCGTGTCAAATGTTCCGTGCTCCAGAATGGAGAAGCTGCTTGTTTACGGAGTTTGTCTCCAAAGGCAGAGAAAGCTCTAGTGGCCTCACATCCAACCCCCAGAAACCTCACGGCAACCCTCCCTCCATCTTCGCCCCCTCCCTTGGCCGTTCACAAGGTTTTGTAGCCCCCCCTTTGCCCTGTACTGTGCCACATGTTCGAGACACTGGCCCCATGGGAATCTGCATCAGGTTTTAGGCTGCGGAGGTAAAGGCTGCTGCCCTCCTTGTCCCTCACACTCCACCCCTTCCCTACCTTGTCAGATCAACACTAAGGAGAATTAATGAGAGTTTGATGATGAAGTTTTTGGGACAGCTAGCACAAAGCCCAGTGGCAAACCCAGAGACATGACTCTGTGGCCCCGAACCACCCAACCTCCCCCCCATCCCCATCAGCACCCCAGCACCATCAAAGCCCCCCTCCAGTCCACCTCCCCCACCCCCACTGAACCTCCCCCTGTCCTCCCCTTGTCCCGGCTGTCATCCGTCTGCCAATCTCCCACTCCATGGCGAATTCCCTGCTCTCTTTATCCCTCTCTCTTTCCCACAGGGTTTGCCAGGGCCGGCCCGGTGCCTGGCTTCCAGGGGGACACTCTGCTGCTCGCCTTCATCGACTTGAGACAAGTAGGTCTTTGTTTTTTTCCACCCCTTTTTCTTTTCTTTCATTCTTCTTTCTCCCTTTCTTCTGTTTTCTCCTGTTTACCCCTCAGCATCCCCCCCTTCTTTTTCTCTCATTCTCTCTCTACTACCCCGCCAATCCCAACCCCCTAAACCTCTACCCCAGGCCTGATTTTTTGAAGGTTTCTTTCCTTAAGTCACCCTCAGTGTGTGTGTGTGTGTGTGTGTGTGTGTGTGTGTGTGATTTGTATTCATATCTGCAATCCCAGAGACTCTGACACTTAGAGAATCTTGAGTGGTTTTATCACATGTGGTGTAGAGATGATCTAAACACTCCCACTTGTAGAGTTTAAGGTGAGCGTCTCTCTGCAGGCTTTTTACGGGTCGTCTTATCCAATTTGCACCTTTTACACACTTAAACATGGAGCTGCACATTCAGAACATTGACAGATTGGACTGTTCCTTGTCCTTCATCTTAGACATGAGTAAATGTTCCATAACACTGAAATGAAACAAAACAGCAGACCTCTTCCCTCATCCTCTGTGCCTTTACTGCTCCTGTTTCTTTATTGTGTACTAAATCTATGCCTTTACTTAGTGTTTATTCTAGAATACATTTAGTTTAATATATATATAATATAAGGCTTCTGTGGAAACCAAACACAGTCTATAGGGTATGTGCATTTGTGTGTAAGGGGGGACTAAGGTCTAGAGGGGATGGGAAAGAATAACACTGGGGGTATGAGGGTCCATATTTGGGACCCCCTCCATTGCAGCTGAAGTGGCCAACCTGAGCAAGTGTCGGAGGCTGAGAGGGGATGACGGATGGGCTGGATGCTCGTGGAGCGTTGGATGAATGAGCTGACAGACAGTGACAGATAGCTCTTTCTTCCACTAAAACAATCCCGTTTTGTCCCGCCTGCCATCATGATGCAGTGCCACTTGTTTTCCATTTAGTTTTTTTTTCTGAAACCTGACTTCACCATGAAGGCGCTTGTGTGGGTTTTTGCTTAGTTTTTTTTTATGGAGACCAGGAGTAAAACGGTATGAAATGACGCAATTTCCGGTTTTGATCAAGCCTAATGAATCATCTCTCTGTATATGCCGCTAGTTATCAGTATTATCATAATTTCTAAGGTGGAATTGGATTATATATCCCCTTCGCGCCTACCCCATCCCCCTCCCTTCCTGGGGTGGCTTTTTCATGTGGTTGTTTTGGGGATCAGGGGTGTCAGAACCGCTCCGTTGACCCAGGCATCCCCCAGTGTGGTTGGCCCTGAATACGCCCGATAAATCAACCTGAAGGGCCCGTTTGTGTACCAGACTCCCGGGTCCTGGGATGGGGCTGCGGGTCAAGCCTTCTAGAGACAGACAACAGAAAGGTCCGGAAGCTCTGGGAGGGGTTTGGTGAGAGTCTGGAGCTTCGCTTTACACTCCGATCTGAAAAGAAAAGAATATGAAAAAAAAGAGTGGGCCATCCAAATCCAGCTTCAAAGACCAAGAGACACGGAGACATAAGTGGGACAAATGGAGGAAGATTGACATGTTGACAGGAGAGGAGATGAAGGAGAGGAAATGGGCAGAACAAAGATGAGAAAAGCCACTCAGTCACGTTCTCATTCTCGTATTGATGTACGTAAGCAGGCTTCGCAGTTAAAGGACAAAAACTATATAGAAAGACAGACGCAGATGGAGGTAAGGATATGAAAGAACACTTTCTCCTCTGCTGCTCCCTCAAAAGCCTTCCTTGCATTCCTGGTCCTCTTCAATTTGTCTGCAGAAGTGATGTAGAAATAAACAGCTGTGACTGCTATCAAGAGCGTCCGTCTTTTCCGACAGATGGAGAGTGAGAAAGCAGAAGTGGGCAGTGTAAATAGCGCTGCTGGCTGTGGCTTGATGCTGCAGGGCTATATTTAGCGGCGGGGAGGCTTGCGGTAGTGGGAACCCTTGGCTGGCCTTGGTGTGTGGGAGGCCTGCTGGGCTCTGCGGTGTGCCGTCCCCGTCCCCCCCTCGGCGGTGCGCACGCCCTTGGCCAACGCCCATCTAAACTCTGCCCTGGATCTTCTTCATGTCCAAATTCTTCTCTGGGCTTACAGGAGTGTAGAGACTCAGCAGGGGACGTTGCAGGTCCTTTGGAACTTTCAGGGGATAGTGTGGGAGGTGAAGGGGTTTGTTTTTGCGTTTAGTGAGAGCTATATGACAACCGATTTGTCAAACATGCCTAGAACCAATGAAATGACTCTTTGATATTCATTTATTGCTGGAGACAGTTGGTCATTGCTGTTGGTCCACTGTCCTTTGCCAGACTTACGCCAATAATGCCACTAAAGATTGTGGCCAGCTATTGAGGTCGGATGACCATGCAAGAAAAGTCTTGCTTGAGTGCACCTCTTTCCAGCCTCGTTTATCCACCCTATAAGGTTCATTTTGTGATGCATCAGAGGGAGACGGTTTTCGGGGTGGGGGATCTGGTTCCTTGTCCCTCGATTTCAGAGCCAGGAGGCTGCTGTACATTCCTGTGGCCTGTCCACAGGCATTATCCTTGAATTCCTGGAATGCTTATAAAGTGGCCAATGGAAAATGCTTTTCTCCTTTTTATTCCCTCCAAGAAGCTTCTCAGATGTTCAGCATCACTAAGGTCTCTAGTGATTTTATGCTCTTCATCTGTCCTGTATGCATCTTCAGTATCATCTAATCCAGAAAAGCATTTTTATGTTACTTGTAATTTTAGAAAAGTGCTTGTATGCTCACCAATCGGTGATCCTTTGTACCTTTTTCCTCCTCTTTGATCTGTTCATTTACAGCTTTGTTCACATTTCTGTCCACTTTTCTCTTTGTCTATGTCCATTATACTCTGCATTTTAGTACTTTTATTGAACGTTAAAGACTAATGGCCATTACAGCAGTTAGTACTGTAACCACAGATGCTTTCAAGTAATCCTGTGATGTGTACATTTCATAATATTGTCTGTCACAAATTGGCTTCAGTGTTGTTTTAGCCATTCTTGCTAGGGGCTTTAAAAGTTTAAAAGCATTTTTGGTTTAAAGCCTGCACAGAATGATTTTTTCTCTGATAATTTGGCACAGTAAAAGTGTCGAACACTCACATACAGCAAATATACATCTCTGTGTGCATGCATGTGCGTTCTAATTGTTAAACAAACTCTTGAGTTCACTGGTGACCCACAGTGAACAAATGTTGCTTTTCTGACACAGAGTGCAAGGCAGGGCCAGGTGGGGGGTGTTGTTGCAGAAGTTGAACTCTTGGTTCAGGGAATATTTTCAGTCAGCTTTGGAATATAAAGAAATCTGAGGAATGTATTTTGTGCTGGTGAAATAAGGCAAATGTGCTTTTAACCTTTCTGAATGGGCAGTTTTGTGACAATAGTTTGGAAGCTGTATCGAAACCACAATTGACCACCTATGGTCTAGTCTCATTTTGCTCTTGCACTGCTGCAGAGTGGATGAAGTGAAATAAATAAGCTCTTCAGTCTCCAGACGAGTGGAGGTTAAGAACAGGGCTATGAAACTTAAAGTTGCATTACTGCCAACAATGCAGTGTACCAGAACATGTTTGACAGATAGTTTTTATTGTTGTTTAGTTAGCCAAAATGCACCCAAGCCCAAGAAATCTGGGAATCGCTCGCCACTCGAAGTAGCACTAACAGGGATGAGCTGTACGAGATCTGCTCATTGGCTTCTGCCCTTGATGGTATTTTGCAGTGCCTCATGTATGTTCAAAATGCCACTGGGAGCATAGAAATTTACCATTACAGGACTTCACGTTTTTCTTTTATGCATGTATTGGCCTTGGTCAGTAACACAAATGGCTTTGGCCAACCATGATTCACTGATGGAGAATAGCCAAGAAAGAAAAGCCAGTTTGAGTGAACCTCAAAGTTCAGTCAGAGATGATCTCTGCACTGTCAGTCAGAGTGTGATTTATCTATTCAGGGTATGCGGAGTGGGGAAAGCCCGTCATTTCTGAGAAATAGCTGAGAGGGAAAAAGTCTGAATGGATATAATAAACTATCAACAGTATGCTTAGCTAATGTACACACACACACACACACACACACGCTGCAGCATACGAAGCAAGTGCTGACCTGATTGCTGCTCCTTAAATGTTTCATCAGCCTGTAAAAAACTTTTTCCCCAACTCATAATTTCTGCTTCAATAGAAACGAAAGTTTGTGACCAGCAGTTGAACCTCATTCCATGAAAGTGAAAGCAAAAGTGTTGCAGTTTTTGGTTGAACGAGCACTAAAGGTCATAACTGAGACCAGAACTGACATTTTGCATTTGTTTTTGATGAAGGATTTGGGAATTCTTACCCCTACAAGCGGAAACAGTTAACATTGCGCAAAGTCTGAGATGGGGGGAATCTCGGCTGTTTCCCGAGCTGACGTTGGGCATTTCCCCGTAGAGCAAGTGTCGCATCTTTCTACATGAAGCAAGCAGTGTTTGTCTGTTAATGGGTGTGTGAACCCAGCTGCTGTGCTGCAGTCATGACCTCAGTCTCTATTACCACTTGCATATTGTCACTACATGCCTACTCCCTGTGTCGGTTTGTCCCACAGGCAGTATCTCATACTTCTTTGTTTATGTAGTGCCTGTTTGCCATTTTGTATTGTGTATTCCCAGTGTATTCTCACTCTATACATCATTCGATGCGATAGTGACTGCAGTGTTACTGCAACAGGTGAGCTTACTGAGTCAGGAGCGTAAGAAGACCTTTCATTCACCCCTTACAGCAGCACAAGTGCGTCTGGACTTCGGGGGTTGGGTGGAAGAAGGCATAGGGCAAAAATAAACAGTGAGAGTAAGAGTAGGGGAGGACAAGCATCTCTCTAGCACATTCTCCCTCAGTGATGTCAGTTGGACAGACAGGACCCTGAGTGTGTGTTTGTGTTTCTAATGGAGTAAGAGTCACCACTCGGTCAAGCGCAGCCTCCGTGAACCTCTAACCTACAGGGTTCAGTAGCTGAGGTCAGACAGACGGGAGGAGAGCAGAGGAGCACAGGGAAACATGGATATTGGATGAAACCATCTGGCCCGTACCCCACTCATTACCCCCTTCACCCTCACCTCCCATACATCAACTCTGCATGGTGCCTTCAGGAAAGATTCCCGAAGTGAAAGGACGCGAGAGGCAGAAATGAGGACGGCGTGGGACTCCAGAGTTTTTGAAGCGGTCCGAGTGGTCCTGATTTTTCGCCGTCTGTCAGTGAAAGAGCAAGTGGACTGGAGAAGCAGGGGAAGAAAAGGGAGGAGGACAATTCCCGTCCTCTGCCCTTGCCATCTCTTCATAGACGGCTAAACAAGCCAGTGACAGGTGTCACAGTTTAATCGTTCCCTCTTGCTTCCTCTCGGTGCCCAGAGAGAGTGTCACGCTTAACTATGTCCCCCCTACTCGTTCTCAATGGCCTGCCAGTGTGTGGCAGTGAAAAGGCCGTTTGAGGCCCTGTCACGGGTCTCCAGGGGTCAGACGGATGAGCTGCCCCGCTTGTATGGAGTCAGTGAGGGAGCAGAGATTCTAGCAGGCAGGGGGTTGACATCTCTCTTTGCGTCAGAGCCCTATTCACCCCCATGAGGATGACACTGGTGCTGTGTAGCCGTGTCAGTGTATGTGTGTCCTTGTGGCAAAGATAGATGCTGAAATTTCAACTGTTTCATTCTATCTTGGCTCACTGTGTAGTACCGGACAGTGTTCCTTTTTCTCTCCCCATCCCATACAACCGGGAGGACGTGACACATCAGTGCAATGCCTCTCCACCAAAGCAGCTGGCTGCTTTCAAATGAGAGGCGTATTAGAATGTGCATGAATGTTCATTCAACTGCAGATAGATGCTAATCATACAGAGAAGTAGGTAAACCAGTGGTGGCAATAATGACTTTGGCTAAGCATGGTTTTCTCTGTGTTTGGGTTGGTGTCTGTGTGCGAATGCATAACGGGGTAAGGAGCTTGTGTGGGGGACCACATATCTGTGGTTTCCCCTCTGTGTCCTTTGGCTCAGGAGCTGTATTTCTGCACTGTGGGGACTCATTACTCTCCTGTTGCTGTCAAGTTGATGCAGTCTTGGTTAATCGACAGTGCTGCCCCTGTGTTCTTGTGCCTAAACGCACACATATACACACTCACAATGCCATGTGTTCTCGTTTCTCTTGCTTAGGGTGTGCTTTTGTAATAAGATGTCACAATGATTGGTTGTGACCCCAAGGTTTGGATAGTCTTCTACACACAGATGCACATTTAAGCTCATAATTCACATTTTGGGCTCTATGTGCCAGCTCTACAATACTGGAATACATGCTGATAGACTTTGCAGTCTCCTCTTTCCTAGACAAACTCTGACAGAGTGCAGACTGTTGTGCTTTCTAGTTAAAGGAATGTAGTATTAAACCCCTTACTCACTCATAAGCTTTCTCTTAAATTATAGAGAGCTTTGCTTTTTCCTTCTTTCTTTTTTTAATGCAAATTAGGATCACAAGACCTGGAGTTTACTCTGCCCAACAGGCCTCATGCACTCATGCATTGCTGACACAGTGTACAAGTGTGCACACACAGCTTATCTAGTCCCTGTATAGAAGTAATGTCAATATAATACGCAGATAAACTATCGTCTTTATATCTAATGGCAGGAATGGGCAGGAACAATAAAGCCCCAGCATTGAGCCCTGGAGCACTGTTGTTTGGAATTGGTGGAGCTCCATCAACTACTTTTGGGATGAGGTGGAGTTAAAGGTGGGATGGTGATCCAACATCCTGAGCTCATTAAAACTCTTTTTTGCTGAATGCTATTAGATCCCCACAGCAATCCTCCAAAATCTAGTAGAAAACCTTCTCTATGACATTTACTCCCAAAAATAAGCAGGATAAAGTCTTTAGTATCTTTGATTTTAAAACAAATGGCAAATGAGCAGGTGTCCTAGTACTTTTGCCCATAGAGTGTAAGAGACATGGTATTTTTACTGAATGCAAAATTTGCATTTTTCAATTAATTAATTTTTTAGAATAAAATTTACCCCCAATTTTCTCCCCAGTGTATTTTAGTGACCAATTAACCCGCCCCTTTTATCTGCTCTTTCTATCACTATCAGTTGCAATATCCCTGGGAGGGGGCAGACAAGCACAGGCCTCGTCCGACACCAGTGATGTCAAACCCCTTTTTCCCCCTGATACCGCTGGGCAGCTAGTGCGCTCTGAGGAAAATGCAGATCCCCAGTTCTGAAGGATCACCTGGCAGACGCCTGAGTTAGTCGACATTGTTTTTCATAGTGCTAGGGAGAGTGCACTATTTTGCCACCAAAAGAGAGAGCATGGCCAATTCTGTTCTCTCAAGGCCCCGGCTGTCGATGGCACTCTAAAAAACATCATGATCGGGATTCAAAGTTGCAAACCTCAGATCGTAGTGGCAGTGCATTAGTCTGCTGGGCCCAGGTTTTGCATTTTAATGCAGAACTTACCATCATAGACACTTCTTCTTTATGTAAGTAGTACATTTACCACACAATCTTAGGCATGAATAGGAAGAAACACATGCATGCACAAACTTAAACACAGTATAAACGTACTGGGAATTAGTCTCATTAGTCTAATGAGAGAGAAGCTGACCTGCAGTTTGCTGCATTGATGCTGATTCCTTGAGAGGAGGAAAAGATGATGCAAGACATTTGTTTGGTGATTTTACTTAGTAGATGATGGCATTTGCCTCTTTAGCTTTGAGAATGATACCGAAGTTTAAGCTGAAATGTGCTGTGAACTGATGCCAACAGTCACCACTGGAATCACAAATCAAATGACGTAAGAGCCAGTTTTTACTACGAGCCAGAGACCAATCAACTTAAAAACAAAAAGTTAGCGAGACTCTGCCCACCACAAATATCTTCTTTGGACACACAGTGGACACGCATGGTTTGGATAGGTGATCTCATACTGCTCTCCTCTGAAGCTCTTGTTGTTTGTCAGCTGTTGATGCAAGAAAAGTACAAACTAAAAAATGTTAACTGGATGAGAAACAATACCTCATCTCTTCCTTTTTCTCTGTTCTTCATCAAACCGTTGATTCATTTTTAACAGATAACAGGCAATGTTAGATGTCTGATATCAGTTCCTGCACAACATTTTGTAGATCTTGTTGAGTCAAAGACTTGATTCTGTGATTCTGTTGTGTTGAAATATTTTGATGTACAATGCCACATCAAAAAGTAACAAATTTTGAAAAAGTTCATTTGTGGTCATAATTTAACTCAAAAAGGTTAACTTTCCAGGATTTTATACTCATTACATGTAAAGTGACACATTTCAAGCCTTGTTTTGTTTGGCTTATAGCTTGAGAAAGTCAGAAATTCAGAATAATTTGAGTATTTTATTTCGGGTTTGAGTAAATAACTATTCAAGCAGTTTCAACATTAAAACAAAATGCTTGAAATATGTCACTTTATATGTATGAATATAATATTTGTCAGTTTACCTTTTGAGAATAATTACGAGCACACATTTTTCACAGTATTCAAATTTTTGGAGATGTTAAATTTGGGCAATTTTCAACAGTGACTCTTCAGCTTTAAGACGTAGCCCTGTTTATAAAACTGGGGGGGGGGGGGTGATAATTCCAGATTGTTTGTGTACTCACCTTTTTGTGTTACCTGGACCTATTCTAGCACCTCTATGGCATTGGTTTGTAAAAATAAGCCAAAAACCCATATGGACGGGCCATATAAAGATCTTCAGGTCGACGAAATTTTTGAAAAATCATAAAAAAATTTATATCAAGAAAAGTATTGATCCTAGAGACACAACATTAGGCTCAAAATGTCCGGAAACCCCATGTTTCTATATGCATTTCTGTGTATATATATATGGCTAGGGGCAATACTTTCACCACAATTTGAGAAAATCTGTTTTTGGGGCTTTACTAGTGACAAATATCGCTTTACATTCTACCTTGTGTCTAGATTAAATTGTTTTCATACTTTAAATCAGTGTAAATGGCTGCTGAGGGACAATTTTTTGATGAAATACCAACTTTGTCTTTCAGATGCAGAGTACCACTTCAAAGCTGTATAACTGCTTGCCTTTTCTTTTAAATTCATATGTGATCATTATTTGAAAATATCTAATGCTACTGAAGTAAGTCTCATTTAGTACATCTTAAGTTTAGGTACTTCTAGCTGTTTCTAATTCCTTGAGTCAGTCTTGGAAATTGTTCTTACTTTCCAGTGATTTTAACTGGTGATTGTATAGAAAGTAGAATAGTTATAAAATAAGAAAGATGGCATTTAGACAGACCAGGACCAAAACACAGAAAATTATATATGAGACTGTGTATACAGAGTGTTCCACGCTACCTCTTGGTGTTCTTCCCACTAAGGAGAATGTGATAGAGTGCTTGATCAGTTGCGGTTATTGCAAAGGCTACATTGGAACTTTGAATATGATTTATTCATAGTCGTGTATAATATGTAACTAGATTACTAAGAAAGCTCAGTTTTACAGCCATTTCATTGTTTACAACTTAACTATATTTGATGGAAATAATTTGCCAAAACCTTTGTGTGGAACAGATTTTTGTGGTACTTTGACTTCATTGTTGTTGATTTTGATGAAAATTGTCACAAAAAATGTTTTTTTCTCAAATAACTTGAAAAGGGTTGTCAAAAAGCCTTTTGTTACTATTAAAGTTTAATATAAACATATGGTTTCTGGTTATTTTAAGCCAATTTGCAGGACTGTAGCTGCAACCATTCATGAAATACTGATAATTACCAAAATTTTACACCTGACACCTTTCTTGATTCTTCTAAGTCTCCATCCATATGGGTTTTTAAGCCCATATTATCTATATTATATACCATTCTAATTGGTTTTATATATATTTTAATTTTTTGTGGGTACATAGCAGATCTGGTGACATTTTAAAATTAACACCCCCCCCCCCCAATAAAACAAGGAAATGTATAGTTCTGTGAATGAGAGATCACCTTTAGCCTAGTGGCCACTTTTCAGAATAGCTGTACTGCTCAAACTGCAAAACACTGGTCAGTAATGACCTGCTTCATTTCATGTTGTTAGTGCATGCGCTACATGTTTGAATGCAGAAAGGCTCACAGTCGAGGCAGTGTTTCATCTGAATTCTGTAAGCAGCTGCTCCCTAAACTGCTCTTTATTATAGACTGAAATGAAGCCAAAGCAACTTCGGCACTCGCTTGTGCAGAAGCAACAGTATGTGGGGCAAAAGTGCCACACAGCCATTAATGCTCTCACCTGAGCTCTTACTAGCCTCATTTTCTTCTTCGTTTGCTGGGTTCATACAGAATCTGGGAACCTTTGACCATGGTTCCTCTTGTTCTAGTTACTCCCTGAGAGATTTGTCTCGTTGTCTTATTGGTTATTGCTCGTCACTGCTGAAGACTGTGTACTTCCAGTATAAGATGCATTAAGCTGTAGTATCACAATACTTCCCAATAATCTTATACAGCAAATATTGTGTCAAATCATCACTACATATTGCTTTAAAGTATTGAAAGTTAGAGCCAAATTTTAAGCACTAGAAATGATGCAACTGTAGTTCACAGTACATAAACAGCTATTTGCCATCGTCCTGTCTGCTGCTGATCACAATAATTTTTCAGCAACAGGGGCTTGGATTGTGTTGTGTGAACCTCAGTAGTTTGGAAGCATGTGATTCAAAATGTATTACTCATGCTGTTTACCCCTGTGTTACAGCACAGGGAAGATGTAATGATGCCAGTAACTCTCTACTGAGCAGGTGATCGATGAAATAGGGGGACTGGAGGAAAACAGGAGGAGGGGGATCCATAGAAATGAGGAGGGAGAGTGGGAGGAGGCAACAGTGGAGAAAGACAATGTGTGGGGCGGTGAACTCGTCCTGCCCCCAGCGCACGCTGGCTGACCTTCCTGTACTTAACAGCCAGAACCAGACCAGGTGTAATCACTTTCTCCAGCCGTCCTCCTGTCTTTCCGTCCTGGAGTGAAGAGAGAGAGGGAGAGTGAGTGAAAAAAAAGGGGGAGGGTCATTCGAGTGGCCTCCGGCCGACCCTGCTCGCGTTTCCCCGGAGCCAGCGGATGATAAGACTGACGCGCTATCTGTCTCTCTCTCTCTCTCTCTCTCTCTGCCTCTATCTCTTAATCTTAAAAAAAATTAATGTTGGAGGGATGTGGGTGTTGTACAGTGCACCCGTCAAGTATGTAATATGTGTTCACATATAGCACACGCAGGGAGACCGAATGCTGACCCCTAAGTAACCTTGGCTTCTGTCCAGTCAGGGAGTCAGGCAGGATCTAAAGTCTGAGCCCCTCTTTCTCTGTTTAACACTGCAGCTCCCAATCAGCTTAACACAGCATGAGGGAACTGTGCCCTGACAGTATAGACTGGGTTACAGGGGCACAGAGGAGAGATGGAGGTTTTATTTCCCTTTCTTCTACCTCCTCCTGCTACTACATCTGTTAGCTTCCATTTCCCTTGAAAGCCTTTCTGCTGACCTTGACTGTTATGTTTCTTTGCTGCAGTGTCTCAAGATATCTAAGACTTCTCTTCTCGTAGATTGCACGCGATGGGACGAATTTTCACCTTTGTTCTTTCTTTCCCTTTTATTCCTCTCTCCTGCCTTCTGAAAATATACTCTCTGTGTCTGATTAAGGACTGATGGAGAGATTGTTTTACCTGTTTTGCCTCTGTATGACCTCAATTTCAACCCTCATTGCCCTCTTACCGGAAAGCCTGATGTGTTGTAGGTCATTTACAAATGCCAATTCCATTGCCAGTTAGAACTGTAAATAGGTTTTTGGTGAATTCCAGTGGGACAGCAAGCACCAGCTTGACCTTATTGCCTTAAATGAGCTACTCTTTTTCTCTCTCTTACTCTCTCGTACTCTCATTTTTTCTGGCATCTGTTTTATCTGTAGATCTTCATGCTATGGCGGCTGTGAGTAAGTGGAATTTGGTTAGTAGCCTTTCTGTGACCCTCAGCACAAGGGCTATCGGAGTTCATGTCTGCAGAGACATGAAAAAAGCTCTTAGTATCTGATTATAGCTTTTGTCAATGTGCTCTGAAAGGGCAGGGCTTTGGTTTTGTTAATGCAATATAAGGCTGAGCAATATTTGCCTGTATGCAGGCCCACTGTTTAGCACAAATGCTGTATTTATTCTCATTTGCATCTTTGCAATGTGATGCTTCAATACTATGTACTCCTAGAGTACTGTAGTCGACATGTTTCTTATAACTATACTCAGTACTGCTTTGTGATACACTGTTTGGCCTTTTTCTCTTGTATTTCATAATGTATTGTCCAAATGCCCTTTGAATTTCCTGTGTTTTCATTTTACTGTGTACTTTTATAGATATGCATAAAGATGAAATGACCATAAACCCTTACTTGACTTGTCTTTACCATATTCACTCCGAGTAGATTTTAGTCATAAGAGCAGGGTGAATGTGTCCACTTCCTTTAAACCCATTTACAGCAAGTCTTTTGAGGCTTTTGTGAATTAAATGTCATTAGAATGCGCCCTTTGCCAAACACTATTTCCTGGAAACAGAACAAGATATTCTTGTTCTCGTTTATAGAAACATCCCAGCCTTTATTTTAAAATGTTTGCTTCATCTCTTTAAGTTTTACTTATGTTGTCTTATGTCATTTTTATACTGTTTCACTATACTTATGGCTCACCAGCGCTGTGAATTGAATATGGTTCATTCTGTAGGTATTCTTGGCCCATTGTGCTCCTTTAATTTCCATTACTTATCAATTTAACGATCATTTAACCATTAGATGGCTCATGTTTTGACATAGCCAGCTCCTACAGCATCTCCCTTTGGGTTTTTCTCTGTACTACCTGACACGCTCCTGTGGCTATTGTCCTCAGTGTTCTGCTTCTGTTAGGATGCTCGTGACCACTGCACGGCTCTGACCGTTCCAGCGCACTGTTGCCCTGTCGATAACTCTGCCTTCTCTGAATGGACAGGAAGGTAAGAGAGAGGCCACGTCTTCCCCGAGTTAATTCATACTCCCCTGTGTCAAACGCTTATTAATTACCAGCAGTTCCTCAAAACCTGGGTCAGAACATGCCTAAGCAAATAAGATTCCTGCAATATGGTTTCCTGGCCTCAAGCTTCACACCTTAGGCAGTTCTAGTTCTCTTCTGATCAGGTTGGTATACCTAAGGGGAAACACCTGCCACATCACAGTTTAGTGAGGAACAGTTGCTGCTTATACTTGCGTTATCAAGATCATCATTCTTGTACATTGCTTACCCACGTTCAAAGAGGACATGTCTCACGCTGTTCCCATGGTTCTAGTAGCTGTTTCAATTGGGAACGTCTTGACCGCTACTCCGCTCTGACCGCTCTGTCACACTATTGCCCCAGCGATAACTCTGCCTTGTCTGAATAGACAGGAAGGTGAGAGCGAGGCCACGTCGTCCCCAGGCTAATTCATACTCCCTCTGTCAAACATCCATGAATTACAGTCTGCAACTCTACTAAACAAGTGTCAAAACAAACCCAGCAACCACACAGAAGGGCATCCCTTTTTCTTGTGACCCTGAAACCATTATACTTTTACAGTATCTCACTGAGTGACCTACATTCCCATTCACATGTCTATTCCAAGACACATCACCACCTGCTGCCAAACATGTACCCGTCCTTATGCTCTTGAATGCTTGAATCGAGCTCCTTATGAGCACTAATCTCTCACTGTATGGATGCCTCTGTGGTCTCTGTGACCGTTCCACCACACCACTGCCCTGTTGATAACTCTTGCTTGTCTGGAGAGCACAGGAAGGGGAGTTTGGGGCCGCTCCTTCCCCAGGCTGAGACTATACCTCCTCAGACGTAGTGGCCCCAGGAAGACGGCTGTTTTTACTCGCTCCTGGTGCAGCTCACTAACAGAGCAGGGAGGCCTGATAACAGAAAAGTGACCCAAGCTGGGGTTCAGCCCAGAGGCACAAACCACTAACCTCAGCCAGCTTAATGTGCTTTATTGGCTTGGTTGCCCATTTTGCAAAAGGTGACACTATGGAGGTTCTTAAAGAGTTCTTTTCATTCATCGCTGCATAGGTAATTTACTTGGTTGGTTATAATGGACCTTTCAGCAATTCCAAAGTATTTGTGAGGTCAAAGGAAGGATTCTTGTCTCTGTAGACCATTCACAGTTGGCTGTCTTTCTGGGATTTGTTGGATTTAGAGGAAGTAATATTCTGCAATGAATAACCCTCTAATCAGATCATTGCTTGCACTCTGACCCAAGTAATATGGGTCAGATCTGCTCTGAAGAAAGCCTCACAATCCCCAATAATGTCCAGCCATTTTATAATGATTGTGCTCTAAAGGACAGTCTTATTGTTTGCATTTTGGCTTGTTTAATTGTATTTTCTTCTTTTCCACCCTTCATCTTTGTCTACTTCCATGTCTTCATTGTCGTCATTGTCATTTTTATCGTCTTCATGTCTTGTTCTTTGTGCTTTTTCATCTTGTTTTGAGTGGCAAGCTCTGACTCTTTCTGTTGACCCCTTTAAAGGATTATCTCCTTGAGAATGTGGGGTTGACGGACAAGGTAAAGTGAATTTCTGGCAATGGATAAGGCCTGGTTTGACTGACAGCTGTACCCCTCTTTAGTACTTGACTCTATAGTACTTTCACTGAGTCTGAGCATGTTCTCTAGCTTGTTGTTTTTGTAAGTGTTGTTTTGAGCCTGCCACTGAAAGACAGAAGCTTGAACTGTGCCTGAACCTTGATAACCTTATTGGATAACCTTTAACCTTTCTGCCGTTTGAACAGAAATATGGCTAGCAACTTTCGGGGCTGTGCTTCCTCTATTCTAAGCCCTGATAATGCTTATCACGCTTCATCCCACCAGACCTTCATGCTGAGTGATGCTTCTGTCCCCTTCCTCCTCCCCTCCCTCCTTTTCCTCCCTTCTTTTTCCTTCTCCTGTTGGCATGGCCCACACACAGATAGCAGTGCTAAGTGCACCCACTTAACACAATCCTCTTTCTTGACTCCTTCCAGTTTCTGCCACCAGTAGCTGTCTGCCCAGGTCACTGTTGTGATAAGATTAGTCCTTGGCTCTTTGGCCTTGCACACAAATGTCAATTCAGCTTTTCCTCAGAAAGAGGATTAAGAAGCATTGGTATGCGGACCAGAATGTGTTGATGTTAACAAGGTACCATGAAAAGGTTTAGGTCTTAGAGTATCCAGATGATTGACAGGATGACTGGATTGCTTGAGTTTAGATGCTGTTGGCTGAAAATCTGACATATACCATCAAAGCAGATCATCATAGTAAAAGACTGCAAAGGTTCGATATGTTTGTATTTTAAGAGAACTAATGAAACGTTCCGTCACACCTGCTTTTTTAACCTGGTGAGGTCACGTATTCAAGCTCATTTTTAAAGGCTCTAGTCTAGAGCCATATTATGCAAGATGCTGCCAAAACTCTCTAGATATGCACCAGTGGATATCAGACTGGCCTTCAAAGCTTTTAGTGCTTAGACTCTTGTGTATTCTCCTGGATTTCTCTCTATTGCTACTGTTATTCTCTTAATGTTCACCATCCAGGCTGTTAAAGGAGCTCTGCATCTTTTTAACTGGAACTATTGCTACCTCATGCTCAGATACTGTACACAATAGAGGTATTCTGTCTAAGTGTCTGGATTGTGTTTGTGTCATTTTTCAGATTTACGGTTCTGTACTCTGGACTGATCGTGCACACAGTTTTTTTGGATTGAATATGATTTTTGTTGTCAAATTTTCAGTTTAATCAGCACACCTGAGCCTTAAAACGATTCCTTTCTCTTAGTCTGCCCCTCATCCTCTCTATCTGTAATAGGGGTTATGCCGGGTGGATGGGGTGTTATTGTTTGCTCAAAATGACCGATCTCTATTCCCCAGAGGTTATTATCATTGTTATCATTGTTCAGGCTTACGCTCAGATGAGCTTGGCCTGCGAAAGCCCCCAGGACTGCAGGCCCAATGCCAGAGAATGTACCAAACAATACAGAGAGCTGGGGCCGGCCAGAGGTGAGAGAGAGAGGTGAGGATGCAGGCAGAATTGATGGGATGAATTAGACTGACTCTTTGAGGAGAAGAAAAGTATGACTGGAAAGATGGTCAGAGCTAGATTGGAGAACAAGAGCGGAATGAAGGAATTAGTGCATCCCATAATAATATAGACATGCATTTTTGCCTGTGAATGAAGAAGTATGTCTAGTCTACATGTGCAGTAGCAGATAAAACTGTGGACACAGCTGAATATTGATGCATTACGGCCATTACACTTGTCATGTAGTGCATTATGTTTGTCATTACGTAACGTTTTTTTTTACACGTTATTCCCAGAAAGCCTTCCGTGATTTAAGAACGAGAACCTGCAAATCAAACCCTATGTTTTCAAAGCACTGCCCAAAGATCAACAAGCCTGAGAGAATAAAAACAGAAGGTCAATTCACAACCCCTCCCATTGACTATTAACGAGAATAGTAATTCCCTCAGCGTTCCAAACAAATAAATACAGCAGTCGGAATAACCATTAGGAGCCCTTATCCGAATGCTGGGTTCATAGAGAGTTAGACAGACAGAGTGCGCGAGTTTCAGGGTGAGAACAGGGGCAGGAGGGAAACAAGGTCAACACTTCAGTGTTGCAGCGTCATGTTTTTTCCCTCTTTCTTTCTCCCCATCATTCTTTCTTTTGGAAGAATAAGAGGAAGTGATAATCCAGTGCCTGTCCCCTCCCCCCCCCCAGCCTAGCCCACTGTTTGTTCAGCCAGAGAGGAGAGTGGGGCCGATAACACCGCCATGGGGTCACCACGAGGTGAGAGAGGGAGACAGAGCGAGAGAGAACGAATGCAAGTTCATGGGGAGGTGAAGGCGGAGCGGAGCGAGGCAGAGCAGAGAGGTGAAACCCGGGTCATGAATGTGTGTGACGAACCAGCCAGCGCAGTATGGAATGCACGCGTTTGTGTGTCTGTATACGCCCGAGTTACGGATGATGCCGGCGGTGCCTGGCCCTCTTCTTTTCTTCATCCTCCCACTCGTCCTCGTCTTCCTCCCTTTTAGTCTTTGTGATTTGTTGTTCTCTTTTGGCGGACAGGATGTGCAGAGCGTGCCTGCAGGAGGATGCAGAAGAAAGAAATCTGAAAGCGATACGCATGCAAATCTTCTCACTTATCACACTCAGGTGCTTATCTACCACCACAACAGGGCCCTGTGATGTCTTGTTTTTATATCTGTGTGCTTGAGGTAGAGTCGTGAGAGTTAGGAAACCAAGCCGGCAAGCTTCTGAGGATGCTTCCTTCATACTACGTGCACTCAATCGGATTTTGACTCGTTCATATCTCATGTCGTATTCATACATATAAACAAGCACATTTTACTCACTAAACAGTCTTCCATCTGTAGGTGTATAAATATGTGTGTACAATACCTGGCAACAATCTTGCTATCTATCTTACTTCTATCTATCTGTCTGTTTGTCTCTCTCTCTTTACTTTTTGAAATAGACATAAGCATCATCTTCAGTTTTTCTTTTATTTAAAAACACTTTACGTATGGACTTGAATGCTATATAAAGAATGCACGCAGTGAAGTGTGTCCAAATTTTTGACTTCTTCTCATTGAATCACTGTCTCTGGGTCAGCGTGTGTATGCATGCATGGAATGTGCTGTGTTGTTGATAGGAGAGTGTGCTGAAGGTAGCAGGTTTTAGAAGGGCCCCAGTGGGTCAGTAGCTGTTCGGGTCATTACCGGGTCAGGCCTGGGTCATAGGCGGACCAAAACATCCAGACTCGCGGGGTGAAAAAGTGTAAATGGCTGTTCTCTCTTTAACCTCCCTCCATTCTCTTCTAATCCCCTGCTTTGTCATGTTTTTCTCCCCCTGTGCCTCCCCAGTAATCTCATTTAAGAGGCCTGCTCACTTATGTAACACTGGGGAAAGTGAACTGAACTGCCTCGCTTCAATAGAGGCAGGGGGAGGCGGAGGGCTGATGTTGTCAATCTGAAGTTGAAGTGCAGTGACTGAGCTTTAATGATTTTCTCATCTTTTATTTTCAGTCTTTCTCACTCTGTGTCTCTCTAATGATCCCCCTCTTTCTCTTTCCAGCTGTTGGATCTCTTTACCCAGTGGGACTGGTCTACTTACCTCGCTGACTATGGACGTCCTACCTGCAAGTATCTGAGGGTCAATCCACACACTGCCCTTGCCCTCCTGGAGAAGTGAGTCTCACACAGCTAACAAAAAGACTATTTTCTATGCACACTAATCTTGTTCCTACACAAGACCATTTCATTAGGTACATCAACCATATAGATGGAGTCTACAAAATGCATTTACTGACTGTATCCCATTAATAATGTATCAGCCACTCCTCTCAATGGAAGCGCAGTAGGTTCAGATACTGATGGATGTTATTTGATTGGTGGATCATTCTTTGCACAGCAGTGACACCAATATGGTTCTGGCATGCTAGTGTGTGTGTTTCACTAGAACAAGTGTATCAGGTACTCAAACATTTTTTAAAACTTCCTGGTCAGTTGTTTACACACAACTGCACTGTTGCTACAACTTTGTAGGTGTGCTGTGAGGGGCTAAAACTCATCTTTTCTCTGCACATTTTTGGTATTTATCCTCTAGCTCAGATGTGTTCACTAATCCAGACCTTAAATGCAGCATCCAGTTGTGCATTTGACCAGTGGTATTTAATTTACATGAATATTCAAAAGATGTCATTATGGTTTGCAGTAAAGAAAGACGCACAGATGCATACATGACAGTCTAATGATAATCCTGTGCAACTTCACAAACTTTGTTTTGTTGTCAAACTAGAGGTATGAGAGATTCAGTGCCACATCAAAAATGACCTTTTATATTATTTAAATGTGTAGCCTAACTTCTAGCATGTTGTTGTCACTGCTATGCTGAGAAGGGTTCTCTGCTCAAGTTATGTTTGTCTTCCTATGGTGGTACATTTCCATTAATGGTTAGAGTCAAAAGTGGAGTTTTGGAGTTTAAAGGCCTGCACTTGATTGTGTTAATGCCAGTTACACTGTATAATGGCTTTACCTGATAAAATTAAAACTTTGTACTTTTATACAAATACACTTTCCCATTTATTGATGAAAGATGTTTAGGTGTACAATAATGAGCCAAACATTATGACCACCTGATGGCTGTTCCTCTGCATGTTGCTGCATCATCTCTGAGCCATAGGCATGCACTCTGAAGATCCTGTGGTATCTGGCACCAGGATCTTACCAGCAGATGTTTTTAAGTTCAGTAAGATGTTTGATGGAGTTTGGACTTGTTCCTGCATATCCCACTGATGGCCATTTGGATAGAGATTTTGGTCATTTAGAGGCCAGGGCTGCACCTTTAATCTTCCTAACAGTGAACTGATCTTAGATCACGTCACAACCGATACAAATGATTCTGTTCAGTGTTGAGTTAAAACCATCAGCTGATCCCAGATCAACTGTCTTCCTCCAAGAGGTGTATTGAATATGAGTGAGAGTGTGCAGTTCACATTATACTGCTGTATGACGGCATCATTTTCATCGACGTGGTCCACCATGATGCCCATGAAAATAGCCAGGGCCCAGAGCATCATATTTTCCCATCTACCAGCTTAGCTTCTTCCCACAATGCATCCTGGTACCATGACTGCCCCGGGAAAGCACGACACACATACAAAAACAATTCCATTCCAACAAGTCCATTTGCCCATTTCATGATCTGTTTGCTTACCATCTTGTATAATCCAGAGCTTGACATACACCATTGTTAAGCCAAAATCAGTGTTATTCCCATCATCTTTAAGTGGTCACAAAGTTTTGGCTCATTGTGAATCTCACCAGCTTTTGTTTTTTCCATATTTCTGTGTCTTTTGCACTTGTCAGTCCTCTGCCATTGGCCCTTTTCTTACTCCTTGTTTCCTCCTCTCTCATCACTTGCTTCTGTACATGTGCAGGATTTCCCGAGCGTGAGTACTCTGCTCTCTGCATGCTGTGTGTGAATGAAAGTGTGCGCTTGTGTTCACGGTTATTTGTTTACAGAATAGTGAGGCAGAGTTTTTTCTGTAAACAGACTAGCTTGTTCTTTGGCTTTCTTTTCTCTACCCTCTTCTTATGGACTAGACGATATGACTCTATTTCCCCCACTACCTACCCTCCCTCCCTTCTATCCCCTCATCTCTCTCTCTCTCTCTCTGGGAAGATGACATATTTTCTGTTCCCTGCGGTACCCACAGACGCGCATATAACACACACTCCAGCCTGATCCCATTTGAGCTCACTTACCCCAGCTTTACCCTCTCAGTCCTCGAGGCTCAGTGAAAGTGATCTGTATTACTCAACCCTGCACTGCTCTGGCACCACTTAGCAGACTGCCAACCAGATGAGAGAGAGCGAGAGAGAAACAGAAGTTTTTTTTTATTAAGGAATGTTTAAGTTAAGCTGTTATAGAACGTGGGGTTATCTGTATATATGCTACTCACTACATGTCTGCTAAGGTTTTATCATTAGAAAACTGTTTACTACTATACTAGTGCATCTAAAATAACAATATATGTGACACCGCCAGGGAAAACCAGGCCAAAGTCTTTTTTTTTTGTGTGAATTTAAGTTTTGTTTTTGATAAAAATATGTACTACAATAGATATCTGAGACTATTATCTTTCATTTGCAGCAATAATACAGAGTGGCTAAGTTTTCTCGCTAATGTGAGTGACACGATATTGACACGATATCTCAGTAAATTGCCCAGTGACTTTGGCCTGGTTTTCCCTGGCAGGGTCACATATAGTAAAAAAATGAATATTGTGGAAAATGTTAATCATTTAATTCAAAAAGGAAAACCGTCATAATTTATATTCATTACATATAAAAATAGTTTTAGCCTTTTTTGTTTTAATATTGGTCAGTATGGTTTATAGCTCATGAAAATCAGAAATCCACAATCTCAGTTTATTACATTTATCTCATTCCAAGTTTCAGCAAAAATGACTATTCAAACAATAGCATTAAAACATGACCTTTTACTTTTTGAGTTAAATTATGAATGCAAATAAACTTTTTCACTATATTCTATTTTTTTGGAGAAGCACTCCGTTTCACTGCTTTTGTATGAAGAGAAAGTTTTACTGGACTTAACATTTGTCAGTTTTCTAACAGTTCTCAAGTACTTGGATCAGTTTTTATTGCTCATTACTGCTCAGCACTGGCATCACAAGATTATGGATATTTTAACAAAAGAAAAATGTCTGCATTTATCAAGCTTCTTAAAATGGTCTTTAAAGGTGTTGTTATTCAGAGCTTTTGAAGGAATGATGCTTCATCCAGTATAAACACGGGCTGTCAATGTTAACAATGTGACATTTTTTAAAATTATATAAAAATTTGTTTCAGCGGTATTAATGCATTTTCATTTTTATGCCCATGTGTGGTACCTGTACTTCCAGGCTGAGTTGTGTTTGTTAGAGCACATTTATGAGCTATTACATATCATTAAAAGCTTATTTCTCTATTAATTGAAGTAACAATAATACACCAGGGATGTGGTTTTCATGATAATGTATTTTCTGTTCGAAATGATTGTTTCAGATCCTGAAATGGTTCAAATGTATTAATTTACTTCTGGCTTTGTTTGATCATGTTCACTGCAAACAGAGTGAATTGAGTCTTAAAGGGACAGAGCAGATTAAATGCCATCTCATCAACACTAATCAGAATATGCTGGTTTGTAGGACTTTCCAAAAGTTTCTTTTTCTTTGTGACTGTTGAAGGAAAAAGAAATTTATTTGTTCAAATGTGTTCTTGTCATTAAATAAAATGTTTAATATAATATATAATATTAATACATTTAATAAATATTCTATATCAAAGAAGAGCAGATGAACTTAATGTTATTGTATTATTCGATATTGAGAAATATTATCATATCATATTACAGTGCAGAAATAGTATTGTATACTGTATGGTCTAATATATGTACAGTACTAGTACAGTATGTTTGCTTGATATCCTCATACTTTAAAAGGGCAGTGTATAAGTGAGTAAGAACATGTAAATATATTAATTATGGCCAAACAATATCAGAGGATTTCAATAGTGCATTAAAAGTTTGGGTCTTAATTTGAGACACTCGTATTCACCTGTACACTGTTTTTAGCAACCATAGATACTCATCTGGCTTCCTTTTCTCTACATCCCTCTTTGGAAACATACATGGCTACAAAAGCAAACATCCCACGCTAAGCACTGATGATGGATATCGTTATTGTGATAAGAGGCTGCTGTCTGTAATCAGCTGATGATTTTTTTGATTCGGACATGATTACTGGGGACTATGAAGGCATTCTTTAATAAATACCTTGATCTCTTATAAATTGAACTTTAAATTTCTTACATAGGTTCTTTGTTGTCACATGATTTCAATGCTGTATGAAATCCAGATGGTGGTTCACAAGTTAAAAGCATGAAGGACGAGATAAGGGCAAACATATACTGCACTGGTTTAGTCAAAATCTCAACACTCTTAGGTTCTCCCATTCATTGAGTATTTCACCATGCATGGCCGTTTTAGTGTCAAATAACATCTATGTGCTAATTCAGTTAGTTAAATTCAGTTTTTTTACAGAATTACACAGTGAATTGTCATTTTACTTTCTATGACAATTTTTAATGACTGACTTTGGTAAGATGCTAGATATGTCTAAAATTGATGCATCTAGTGTCCAACATATTGACAAATTGATTGTCCTTCTCAACAAAACAAGTGAAAAGTATGAAGCTGTTCAACTTTTTTGTCAGTTGTTGGGTTGACAATGACTGTTGGTTGGTTTTTGCCAGGGTGAGTGATTTTTCTTTTAGTTTTTAAGTTAGCTTAAGTTTTTTATGTTCACTTCTTATTCATAAACACAAAAGCTACACATGAATTCTTTGCTAGGTGTGTTTGAATAAGATCGTAGGCATTTTCAAGAGCTTTTCAGTGAGTCTGTTTGGTTAATCATAATCAATTTAGTCTTGTTTGATTAAATTTGGTCATAAGAAGAGATTTTATTTCATTTAAAACATTTGAGGAGGCAAAAATGTTCAATCATTTAGTAACATGAATGTTTTAGTTCTCATGAATTTGAAAATCACTTGGTCAGGATGATCATGAGAGTAGTGTGAACACTGTTTTTACAGAGAACAGCAGTGATTGTAGTTCTCTTCCTCTCAGAGCTTTTTTATTCTTGTTATAACAGAAAGTGTTAACATCAGCAGTGCACGAGCAAGCTCAGGCTGGAACTTTGGATGTTTAGAAGTTAGTGGTGTCAGTAATTTCTCATATTCGTTTTAGAAGAAAAGCCAAAACGTTCTACAGAGAACTTCATGTAGTGAATGAGACTTTTTACAGTACATCTTTAACCCTCTGGAGTCTGAGGGTATTTCAGTCATAGTCTGACATGCCTTTTTACAAATTACACCCATCAAAAATGATTTTTTTTCCAAAGTTACACAAACTCGGCAACAACAGTGTGAAAAGTCATAAATATATATTTTGATTAAATCTGCTCTAAACTGAGACTTTTTGATCTGAGAACTGAATAAACAGGGGTGTTGACTGCACACTGGTCATTATAGTATTTAGAAATTGTATGTGGTTTTATTTCTAAAGCTTAACAAACATGACCTGAGGTTTGACTCATTTACTGCCTCCTAGGCTCAATATTTATGAGATGAATGTGAAGTGAGAGGTCTTTTGTTCAGGATCACCTCGGGTCTTTGTTTACGTCCAGATTCCACACATACCAGGACCACTATCTCACCAATGGAATGTCCAGAATTACCATGTCATTATCATATGAATGACAAAGCACTTCTTTTGGCGGAAAAATATGTGCAGCTGTTTTGAGTCTTGTCACAGATGTGTCTCTGCTTATTTAAGCTCCTCTCACAAATTTCTAAAAATATATTTTGATTCAAGCCACATATATTTGAAAAGTAGACCCTGTATGGCTTCCGGGGTACGTTTAGTTTTGTTGGATAAAATCTTACAGAGTTATATAAGTGTTTTTGCAGAATTTTGTTAATATGCTGCCAGCGGGGGAGCCGACTCCAGAGGGTTAGATCACATGTGTCTGGAAACAAAGATATTGAAAAAGGCCGGTTGAGGATCACTTGTGCTGTCTGCTTGCAAAAATGTTTCTGTAAATCTTTAAAATGCTCTTTTCTAATTGTTAATAGGTCTTGGCAATATTTTTTGAAAGACTTTTAAAGCTGTGCTCTAAGTGCCCAGACACTGAGAACTCAGTTGTGACCACAAAGACCTGGACAGAGACTGTAGTTACAGTTGGTTGTCTGGAACCACACACTGTGTTCTGCACTGGCTCAGTGATCTCCATGGTAGCCACTAGTTTGGGCATCTGGCACAAGATTCCGTGAGCTTGAGAAAAGCCATGCGGAAGTGCTTTTGGGAGCTCTGGGTGGAAGCACCATGCGGAACCGCTTCTTGAAACCCTTTGCTGGTGGTCCACTTTCCATCACTAGTTCTCCTGTGGAGCTCCAGTCATCTCCTGTTCTTTGATGACTTTATGGTGATGCAACCCCTGTGACCAGCATGCCACCCAGCATGAAGCTAGAAGCTGACCAGGGGTGTCCCCCAATGACGAGGCTTTTTTAGTGCTGATATCTGAACTAGAGAAGGAGGCTAACTGATGACCCATGCCCTCATTTCTCTTCTTCTTTCAGGGTTTTCCACAGGTCCTAAGAAGTTTAGGTCTTAAAGTTTAGAAAAAGTTTAAGTCCAAAAACTTGGTCTTTAAAATGTCTTAAATCCAAGTTTGACAGGTTTGTTAAATGGGGTAAAATATGTAGTTAACTTTTTTATATGTAGTACATTTTTATGAAGGGCCATTAACTTCAGTCTCACTGTTAGTGTTTCTGAAAAAAAAAAGATTGTATTGGTCAAACTAACAAAACTTAAAAACAATACCAGCATGGAACCAGTAACCACTAATACACACTGTGAAGCCCAGTCAGAATTCATCACAGTGCACCAAGCTTGTGTGGCACTCTGTGGTGTGTTGGTTAATGGGGTGACTCCTCATAAAAGAAGTGGTTAATTCTTGAAGCAATAAGTTGAAATTGTTTCTGTTAACATTACTTTCATCTCATGTGCGTAAAAATTAAATGAGATCTGTGTGGCAAACTGAGAGCTGAGCTCAACACCCCTGAGGAGACTTTAGCCAAGAGACAACAGCTCAGATTATAACTTCTGTGTACATCCACAATTCTTGTTCAGAAAAAGCCACCTCCTTTTTATTCTCCTTCTCTTTCTCCTTCTCTTCCTTCTCATTCTTCTTCTCCACCTTTTTTACTTCTTCTTCTTCTTCTTCTTTCTTCTTCTTCTTCTTCTTCTCCTTCTTCTCCTCATCCTTCATATTTTCTTATTCACCTCCCCTTTTCCTCCTTCTCTTTCTCCTTCTTCTCTTCCTTCTCATTCTTCTCTTCCTATTCCTTCTTCTTCTCCACTCTTTTTACTTCTTCTTCTTCTATTTCTCCTATTCTTCCTTCTTCGTCTTATCTTACTTCTCCTCCTCTTCCTCCTCCTTCTTCTCTTCTTTCTTCATCTTATCTCACTTCTTGTTCTCCTCCTCCTTCTTCTTCTCCTTCTTCTTTTCCCTATGTTCTTCTTTTCCTTCTTCTTCTCCACCTTTTTTACTTCTCCTTTTCTTCTTTTTATTATCCTTCTACTTCTAATCCTCCTTATTATTTTCCTTCTTTTTTTCTTTCTCATTCTTGTCCTCTTTTTGCTCTTCTTCTTCTTCTCCTCCTCCTTCTCCTCCCCCCTATGTTCTTCTTTTCCATCTTCTTATATTTATCCTCCTATTCCTCCTTCGTCTTATCTTACTTCTCCTCTTCCTCCTTCTTCTTCTCCTCCTTCTTCATCTTATCTCACTTCTTGTTCTCCTCCTCCTTCTTCTTCTCCTTCTTCTTTCCCCTATGTTCTTCTTTTCTTCTTATTTTCCTTCTTCTTCTCTACCTTTTTTACTTCTCCTTTTCTTTATTATCCTTCTACTTCTAATCCTCCTTATTATTTTCCTTCTTCTTTCTCATTCTTTTCCTCCTCTTCCTTCTTCTCCTCCTTTCTCCTTCTTGTCCAACCTCTTCTTTCTTTTTCTCCTTATTTTTCATCTTCTTATTATCCTTCTCCTACTTCTTATTCTTTTCATTGTTCTTTTCCTTCTTCTGCTCTTCTTCTTCTTCTTCTCCTTCTCCTCCTCCTCCTCCTCCTCCTCCTCCTCCTTCTTTGTCTTTTCCTTCTCCTCAAATAACTTAGTTTCAAGCATGTGATGTTCATTCAAAACTCACCTCTGATAAGTCACAGGTGTGGGCAATTTAAAAATCACACCTGAAACCAGATAAAAAGGAGAGAAGTTGACTGAATCTTTGCATTGTGTGTCTGTGTGTGCCACACTAAGCATGGAGAACAGAAAGAGGAGAACTGTCTGAGGACTTGAGAACCAAAATTGTGGAAAAATATCAACAATCTCAAGGTTACAAGTCCATCTCTAGAGATCTTGATGTTCCTTTGTCCACGCTGCGCAACATAATCAAGCAGTTTACAACCCATGGCACTGTAGCTAATCGCCCTGGATGTGGATGGAGGAGAAAAATTGATAAAAGGTTGCAACGCAGGATAGTCCGGATGGTGGATAAGCAGCCCCAATCAAGTTCCAAAGAAATTCAAGCTGTCCTGCAGGCACAGGGTGCATCGGTGTCAGCTCAAACTATCCATCGACATTTGAATGAAATGAAACGCTATGGCAGGAGACCCAGGAGGACCCCACTGCTGACACAGAGACATAAAAAAGCTAGACTTCAGTTTGCCAAAATGTATGTAAGTAAGCCAGAATCCTTCTGGGAAAACATCTTGTGGACAGATGAGACCAAGATAGAGCTTTTTGGTAAAGCACATAATTCTACTGTTTACTGAAAACGGAATGAGGCCTACAAAGAAAAGAACAAAGTACCTACAGTCAAATATGGTGGAGGTTCAAAGATGTTTTGGGGTTGTTTTGCTGCCTCTGGGACTGGGTGCCTTGACTGTGTGTGCAAGGCATCATGAAATCTGAAGATTACCAAAGGATTTTGGGTCGCAATGTAGGGCCCAGTGCCCAATGAGACTTGGAGCAGTTTGCAAATGAAGAGTGGTCCAAAATTCCAGTTGAGAGGTGTAAGAAGCTTGTTGATGGTTATAGGAAGCGATTGATTTCAGTTATTTTTTCCAAAGGGTGTGCAACCAAATATTAAGTTGAGGGTGCCAATAATTTTGTCCGGCCCATTTTTTGAGTTTTGTGTGAAATTGTCAAATTTGCCTTTTTTCCTCTGTTTTTTGTGTTGTTCCAATACACACAAAGGAAATAAACATGTGTATAACAAAACATGTGTAATTGCAGTAATTTTCTGGGAGAAATACTTCATTTTCTGGAAAAAATGTAGGGGTGCCAACACTTTTGGCCATGACTGTTTTTATAAAATATTAACTTACAAACAACAATTAACTTTTTCATGATAATTTTTTTTTAGTGGTGCTGTGTATTTGCAGTTAAATTATATTAGTATGATGCTTTTCTATATTTGAACATATTACATAATTAGTTTATTTATTAGTCGAGTAGTTCTGATACTGTATTAACTGGAATTTGTGCTGAATTGTCTGTTTCTTATCTTTCTGTCTTTAGGATGAAGGACACTAGTCGGAAGAACACTGTGTTTGCTCAGTTCCGTAAGAATGAGCGTGACAAACAGAAACTCATCGACACCGTCGTCAAACAGCTGAAGAACCTCATTGCTACCCACCAGTCCTGAGCTCAGTGACTTATACATCACTTCACCCCTCCTTGTCTTTCTTTACTGGTCTACATGTAGATCACACGGACTCTCTTCAAAGCTGAACTGTCAAAAAAAAACAAATAGAATAACATATTGCACTAACATATGTGGGTGCCATGAGCCTTTCAACACTTGTTTTCGCACAACATTATTGTGTACCTCACCTCAATCTGTGCCTACTATGCCCAGCCTTGTTTGCCATTCTGTGCCCAGGCTTGATCTGATCAGTGCTTCCACGCCCTCGGTATCAGTGAGGTACATGGGGCTACTCATCTTCCCATACACTTGTCTAAGCACATTCTACGGCTGCCATATTGAAATTTCACATTTTAACTTCATTTTAAGTTTATTTGAGACTTTGGTTGACAGATCTATTGCACATTTCCAATGTCTTGGTGCTGAAGCAAGTACTTTGACCTGTCATTTATAGACACTTAGCCTGATCACTTGTTACATTGCATCATAGATATTGTAGTCTTAACTTACTGCATAGTTATTACTATTAGCCAAACTGGAATCTGTACTAGTTACTATTCCGTCTTTAGAATAACAAAAAATTCTTTAAAGAACGTAGAAAATAGGACCGATACCATAGGACTGTTATTTGCTTAAAATTCAGCTGCTGGGATGTTCCATGAAAAGGTTCTATAGTGCAGCTCCAAAAATTAAAAGATTGTGAAAAGGCTAATTTGTGTTTGTTATTTAATTCAAAAAGGTAAACTGTCATATATTGTATATGCATTACATTTGAAGTGAGACATTTCAAACCTTTTTTTGTTTTAATGTTGATACTGTTAGAATAGTAACTGAATCTGAGATTCAGGATTTCAGATTTTCATGAGTTACAAGTCAAACTTATCAACAGTAAAGCAAAACAGGTTTGAAATGTCACTTTATATGTAATCAATATAAAACAACCCATAAACTTTTGAATGAAATAATGAACCGCAGTGAACGTTTCACAGTATTTTAATAATAATGTTTAATAATGTGCCACTGTATACTGACCATCTGCCAGACCAAGATAGAGCTCTTTTTGCCAAGGGAAAGCAAGGCAGCCTTCTTGCAGTCTTCCACTTCAGCCATGTGAATGTTTTTACGCAGCTTCTAGTATGATTGCAAGTCAGTGTGGCTGTATTAAAATGATGGGCTTAATAATGGGATTTTTTTTTGTGAATGTGGGTGCAATATTACATTTGTTTTTTCAAAGAGGGAAAGAATTTGAGAATTTAAGTTTAGTAGTTTGTGTTGTTAAAAATGAGGATGTAGTTTGTTTTTTGCTGGCTGTGTAATGAACCTTCTTTTTTTGTAAGTCCTTAAGCTGCTCCATAAAGGGATGCAAATATAATCCAGACTTAAAGGGAATATTCCTCTGTTCTCTCTTACCTTAAAGCAGACAGTTTTGATGTCTGGATGTGTGTGTGTGTGTCTGTGTGTGTCTGTGTCTGTATGTCTGTGTGTGTAGATGAATTTTATTCATTTTGTTATTGATGGAAACAGGTGCACTGTACAGATGTAATGTTAAACCACTAATAAATGACCTTACAATACTAATAAAGTCTAAAACCAACAAATACTGAATAAAATCACAACTAAGAATAAAGATTTGTTTCGTGACATTCTGTTGTGTTCCAGAAATATTACATGTAGGGCTGGTTCCCCAAATGCACTGATCTTATTCACAGAACAAATAATGTAAAACAGTTTGTATTGTCTAAAATATACAGTAGATTGTGGCTAAGAAGTGATACAAATTATCATTGTGTTTGAATACAACAATGATTGCTGTGTAATTTCTGCTCTCTGGCTCAGAAATGGCAGAATAAAAGTTGACTTGGCTGATGTTTGAATATAGGTGAATTTACAACCCAAAACAGAAACGTTAGAACAGTATGGAAAATGCAAAAGAAAAGCTCCATTTCATACATTTGCTTTAATTTTTGTTTTACTGCAGACAGTGTGACCCCACCATATTTCATGTTTTGTCTGAACATCATTTCATTTGTTAATAGTACCTCCATTCCTGCATTTCAGGACTGCGACACATTCCAAAAATACTGTAGTTGGGACAGTAAAACATTACCCACTTTGTAATATTGCCATTCCTTCAGACAATGCTAAGAAGTATTTTTATTATTTTGTCTTATTCTCAATACAAACACTTTTAAAGTCTTAAGGTGTGCAACAGTACAGGGTTGTGGTCTTGTTTTGGTTTTAAAATACTCCAACTATCCTCTATTAGAGGCCAGTCAAGACTGCAGGCAGGCCAGTCCAGATGGAATGTGTGCAGCATGTGGTTTTGCATCATCTTATTGAAATATGCTCTAGTATCTTTGTAAAGATGTCTTGAAGGTGAATGTAACTATTGTAATGCTTGACAAATGTTTGCCAAAGTAATCTCTTGCCCACGTGGTTATATCACTTATTGATGAATGAGCATTCTTGTAGCAGTGCTGTCTGAGGGTTTGGCGATCACAGGTGTTCAGCTTAGGCTTGTGTGTTTGCCTTTTATGCACTTAGATTCCTATGATGCACTGTAGAGGTAGAACAATGGAAATCTTCAGTATTTCTTTGAAAAACTTAATTTTTTCATTTTACCTCTGATTTTCTCCTCAATGTATTTTAGTGTCTAATTAACTGGCCCCTTTTATCTACTTTCCCCATCACCATCACTCGTAATGTCCCTGACACACACGCAGACGAGTACAGGCCTCCCACAATACCAATGACATCAAGCCCCTTTTTTCCCAAACTGCTGGAAATACATCGTCGCTGGGTAGCTAGCGTGCTCTGAGGAAAGCACAGTTTGGATGGATCGCCTGGCAGACACCCGAGTCAGTAAATATTGTTTATAGTCTTGCCCACCCAAAGAGACAGCGTGGCCAGTTCTGTTTTCTCGAGGCCCCGGCTGTCGATGGCAAGCAGCATGATCAGAATTTGAACTCACGATCTTTGGATCATAGTGGCACAGCCGTAGTCCGCTGAGACACTGGGGGTCAGAAAATTTATTTTTAAACATTTTAGTAATAGTTTTCATGCATTTGGTAATATATTGTAGATCCTCTGCCAATATTTGCTCATCAGAGACTCAGCTTGGGCCATACTAAGCAATGAAATAAAGGTCAAAGTAAGTATAAGAAACTTTATTTTCCATATCGTTGCAGCTTTTTCTGAATTGGGGTTGTGAGTTACATTTAAAGGTGGTAATGTCTGAGTTGCATTGGTTCAATTTTGGGTTTGAGATGTAACCAAGATTTTCTGTCCTTTTTAATGCATCTCTGCTCACCCATTTTCCAGTGGGTACCAGTTGATAACACTGTTTAGTGGGCTTGTCTGGCATAGGCAGAGTTGCATGACAAAGTGTCAAGACCACCCACTGATGATCTGACGAAGGATGGTCAGTGAAGCTGTTGGAAATCACTGAAGGGAGATGAACTTGAGCCCTTTCTGAATTGAAGCACCTCAGCCCTAGCACCTGTTTCCACTTTTAGTTTGGATATTTCCCTTTTCACAATAACTGCTTGGTGCATCTTACAGTGTTGGATGCCCCTCTGCCTTGAGTGTGTATGGAGAGTATCACTGAACTGTAACAACACAAATGCACTCGGGTCCTTCTTTCTCGCTCATCCTCTTGTGTAGGAGCGATAGCGTGGTCGTCCAGGGCGGTAGAGCGCTGCGTGTTTGGAGAGACTTGGGCAAAACAATTCTTTTGGGGCTCACTTGAGCGCAACATCCTTTTTGTGAGAGATCAGTGACCGAGCAGTGCCAGCGCAGAAGTGGATAATGAACCCTTCCCTCCTACTGCCTTTCTGTCTTTCCTCTCAGCACTTCTCCAGAGCTGAGGCAGGAGGGGATTTCTGGAAGCTCGGTTCACACTCATTCAATGAGTCTGAGAATGTTTTAAAAGGCTTTGTGATCAGTGTGAACTCTTTAGCTTTACAATGTTGGATGTCAGCAGTTAAAGCTGGTCACGGTCATTCTGAAACTGTTGCCTCATTTCTTAACATCGCCAACCATGCATCAAGATCAACCACCACTTTCAGCAGAGCTCAGTTTCTGACCACATAAACACTGTTGGCTAGAAAGGATTGATTGTCATACTAATCTTAACCCAATAGTGACTTTAACTTTTACTCATGTGTTGCCTTAAGGGTGAAAAATACCATGTTTCCTACTTTTTTAAGCTCTTATTAAATTTTTTTACACATATGCAGTATCTTTAATAATAATAATAATAATAATGTATTATTATTATCTATTTTTATTTATTTATTTATTTATTTATTATTCTCTATTACATAAAACAACTACGGCAGATGTACTGTAATGAAAAAGAGTGGTGTTCACTGATTAAATGCTATTAAAGAGGGGAAACCCAGATATTCACGTTTGCAGTGAATTGTTTTTTCATGCAAAACCGATTTAAGGTTTAAAATTGTAATGTAATGTAATGTAAAATTAAATTAAGCTCCATTATTTTAGGGTCTTGGTGAAGGTCGATAATTTTTGAGCCATAGGACAAAGACAGTACCGGTATACAGAATTAGTTCAGAAGGGTTTACTTAAGAAAATTGCCTAGTTTGGAAGCCTTATTTGTGTGTCAAATACTGTACTGTGTTGTCTATGCATTGAACAGTGTGTCCTATGCATTTATTTGATGTCTTATGTATTTCCTGTTAAGTCAGGCTCCTCTTCTTTACAGGGTTCCTGTTCTTATCTTGGGAGACGTTGAGTCCCAGGCATGTTCAGATGTCCTAATCTGGCATATCTGTCACTCAACCTTACTAACACCTCCACCACACCACAAACATGGAGAATGACTTTTATCTCTCCTTAACAGGTGCTGATGCAATATGATTTTGCTACAAAGAGACCCTCTCCATTCAATAAACCAGAGAAAACCACATCTCTGACTTTTTTGGTTGACTTTCTGTTCTCCGAGTGCTCAAAATACCTTTCAAAATGGTTTTTCAAGGTTTCTTTAGTAAAGAATATGGTTCCATACAGAACCATGAAGACTTGGCGAACCCTTCTCATGGATAAATGGTTCTTTCCATGGTGAGCGGGTTCTTCAGATTGATGAAGAATGTGTTGTAAATGGTTCTATACAGAAATCATGCTGGAAAATGGCTCTATAATGCCCCCAAAAGGGTTCTACTCTTGTTACGATGTCAAGCTTGTAATAATAGGGGAATCTTTTTTGGTTCTATATAGTACCATTTTCAAACAGTGCCTATAAAGAACCATTTACAGCACATTATCCATCAAGCTGAAGAATCCTTTCACCATGCAAAGAATGCTTTGGGATCTTTGAATGTTCATGGTTCTATGTAGAACCATCTTCTTTACTAAAGAACCCTTGAAGAACCATCTCTTTTAAGAGTGTAGAGAAGCATGTAAATACGTGCAAGACTACATGTAGTAAAAGGTAAAAGTGACACCTCAGTCGTACATGGTCTAAAATGTTCTATTTGAATGCAAAATCATCTCCATTCCAATCATTCATTATCACACCCGCTTAATCCTTATCAGGGTCGCGGTTAGTCCCCTATCCCCTCACTGGGTGCAGGTCAGGGCATTACATTATTCAACTAAGCCCAGGACAGGGTGCCAGTTCTGCTGGCTGCACACACAGACAATCTAACCTCCATGTTTTTGGACTGTGGGAGGAAACCGGAGACACCGGAGGAAACCCACGCAGACACGGTGAGAACATGGAAACTTGGCTCAGATGGGGACTCGAACCTAAGACCTCAGCGCTGAGAGATGAATGTGCTAACCAATACAATACATTTGAACTTTATAATAAGAACATGGTTTAGCAAATGTAGATGCCAGCATATCTTAATATAGTATTATAATATACGTAATATACTAATATTATAAAGCTGTTTTTGTTTGTAAACCCACCAAGTTTAACATCTTTGCCACAGGAGATCCTGTCTAGACACAAGATCCTTTCATTATATGTAGGCTGCTTGCACTGAACTGAGATGATGTATATGTGTGCATGGCTGAGAGCGGAGATTTTGATCTTTTCTCTCAGTATTGCTGCAGCTCCATATTTGCATATTTTTTGTTTGTAGAGCACCACTGTTTGATCACCACTACTTGATCCTCTGAGAGAAGGCTTGTAGATATCTGGTATCAAGATGCTTGATTTTTAACAAAAGAAGCCAAAGCAACTGGTCAGAATAAAAAAAAAAACAAATGTTTTTGACATTAGGGTTGTTTCTGAACATATGGAGGCCATAAGCAGCATCTTACTTGAATTAATATTCTTTTGATCAGGAAAACGATAAAGAAATCCCAAAATACATTAAACACAATACAGAGTCTGAAACATCTGAGGGAAAGGCAGTACACAATCACTTAATTACCGGTCAAAGTACAGAAATCTCTCACTCCAAAAGATCAAGTCCACCATAGGTGTAAACCAGTGGCAGCTGACCAGTAGACGGCATTAGGGTCTGCCGTCCTTGGTGGAAATAGTTTTTTTTTTTTTAATAATCAATACCTATATTTTTAAGTATGTATGTGCTAAATATGCACAATAACATGTAGTATATAACATATATTGGGGGGAAATAGCTACCTATTTCATTCTTCTGAGGCAAAAGAAATATCACCCAGTCAGAGAAGCAGCATCCAGTCACTAACCTGCTGGCACAAGATACACAAATAGCAAAATAAATTTAGCCAATCAGTGTCTTTTAATCTGTTGTCTAAAAGCTGCTTCATCATCACAGCAGAGTCAGGCAGTGATTTTCAGAACATCTGATGTTATTGGCATGTAATACAAAGATGTCTAATATTTAGTCTTAATAGTGTTTTTATTCATTTTATTGTGTTTCTGAACCAGACTCATAATGTACTGTAATCTTTGCACATTTGCATGCAGCTAATAACCATTTTCATTAACTGTTAGTCTGCTGATTTTTAAATGGCAATTAAATAATTACTAACTTTTTCACAGAGCACTGATATCCTGCAGTTTGTGTTAAATAATATTGGGATGGTTCAACAGCCCCACCTAGAATATTTTTCACCAAATGGGTGTTCAAACGGCTATGAAAATAGGGTAACTGCAAAGTTTGTGACATGGTCTAGAGACACCATAGTGAAGATTTACTAAGAATTGACTTCTATTTTAATGCCAGCAAAGAACGATAACTCTGGCGAGTGCTACAGAGCAGTGAATACATCAGAGTGGACCAGTTAACCTCTACAGAACACAGGAGCAACATCAGTAATCATCACTGAGCAATGGGGCAAGGATGGTTATTCCCACTATTACATAGGTGGTCATAATATGATATGACTGTGTACAAGTGCATTGTGTCTACTTGTGAGACTATGTACTCTTTTTAAATCAAAAAGTCTTTATTTAGCTCAACATAATAGAAACTGATGTTTGTTATAGTGACAAAGGAAAAACATGTCAGCCATTACAGCCGTCATGTTTATTCTCTTTATAAATAAAAACACAATTCTGTAACTGGTTGCAGGTCAGATACAAGTGAATGATCTGTAATTTGTATTTTGTGAATATGTGCAGTGTTTGCAGGATGTACATGTTATGTGCAGTTGTTCACTCTTGTGTCTTTATCACCAGCTGAGCCAGATGTTTAGAATCCATCACTGCAAACCTGATGTGTATAAATCCAGCGCAGTTCTGACTTCTATTTCACAGTATTCTCTTCTAGAACGACTGCTTACATTCTTCAGAGTCATCAGTAACATGTTGATGCAGGGATGTTCAGGTAATGCCACATGCGTTGCCTCAGGTGGAACCTTCTACACAGTTCCCGACATATGTACATGCTTTCCAGGAAGAAAGATTGTGAAATTCTCTCACTTCCTATTCATTTTCATTTGTTCCAGTTTAACAATACGGGAATAAGTGTCCCTCATGCCTTGTTAATGAAGCAGAATAAACAACTCTGATGTGTCGTTAATGAATAGATGACACCCGGATGCACCCATCACACTTGTCATGTTTGTTTTATTTTCATTCTGAAGACTTCTAAACTCCAATGAAAATATGACTTCATCAAAAAAATTCCCCATTCACTCCATCCGCAGCTGACTTGCCTCTGAAACTGTTGGTCCTGGCAATCTAGCGAGAGCTCACATATGCTGCAGAGTTGATGATCCATCCTCAGTGTGGGAGACCTCTCTCTGACTCAGAAGCTGTGTTTACAAACAAAAGCATGGATATTAGGCTCACACAGCAGGACATGGCTGTTGCTAAAGCTCTTGTAAGTTAAAGGAGATGTGAGGTTTAGGTTAAGCATGTTTATGGGATGGATGACTGCTTTCTGAGTGATGGTTCTTCTAAATTCCTGACGTGAATATCTCAGGGGAACTCCAACCAGGTGACTCATAAAGCCCCTAAAAGAACGGCTGTACGTGAGTGAACAGCTCTCAGTACTCACATTAGCATCTGTGTTGGGTCTACGCCAGTTCAGCTCTGGCCTGGCAGGTCATTTCCTAGATTTCATGAAAGCTCATAACAGCTCTTCTGTTAGGTGTCATATCTTCAATTTTGAGCTTAGCTGTTGACAGAATGATATAAAAACAGTAAACAGAAATAATTTTTTCACTTAAAATCAACAAGTTTCAAGCCAGAACATTTTAACTGATATGTTTGTTTATGTGAGCATGAATTTGTAATAGTTAAAAATTCAGTCAAACTTATGATTCTTAAAAAAAACACCACAGTGTCCAAACTTTTATATATGACCGCACCATGATCAGCCACAACACAACACTCACTGTTCATTGTATCAGCTCCACACAGATCTTCTCCAGATCAGCCAGGTTTCTGTTTGAGCTCCCTCCAAAGATTTTCTATAGGGTTTAGGTCTGGAGACTGGCTAGGCCACTCCAGAACCTTGATATGCTTCTTACGGAGCCACTCCTTGGTTATCCCGGCTGTGTGCTTTGGATCATTGTCATGTTGGAAGACCCAGCCTCGACCCATCTTCAATGCTCTAACTGAGGGAAGGAGGTTGTTCCCCAAAATCTCACAATACATGGCCCTGGTCATCCTCTCCTTAATACAGTGCAG